>JAMJFZ010002817.1:0-102607 GCA_026225945.1 Cricetomys ansorgei | reverse complement strand
AAGCCCCAACTGGCTTGAGCCCCTCAGCATGAGAATTGCTGGCCTATATGCACAGGCCCTTTTATAACCTTTGGTTTCCTTTAAGTGGTTGAGTGTTCAGAATCAAACCCAGGACTTTGTGAATACTTGAGAGGTACGACCCGAACCTTTTCTTCCTTTTTTCCTTTTCATTTCTTTTCCTTCTTTCTTTTCTATTGTTTCGTTTCTAAATTTCCGAGTCAGGATCGTTCCTGGTTCTCTGCTCATACATTCCATCCTTCCGACTCAGTCACCCTTGTGTTTCGGTACAGGCTGTGTCCCCAAGCATTGCAGACCTTCTTCCAAACAATGATGGGATCAGAAGGTGGAGATGTGCAGGCATCATATATGAGAATTTTTTTCTCCAAGAAAACCTGCAAGCGTTTATGATGTCTGAGTGACCTCGCAGGGGCCTGGATTCAGTCCTCAGCATCTAGATGGTAGCCGCTCTATGTGGCTACCTTTGCAGAAGTTCCAACATCCACATTGGTGACCCCTGCAGAGACCAGCTCCTGTAAGTTAAAAAGCTGACATTGACCCGTAATGGTGGAGGGCTCCTTGATCTTGCCCCGGGGAAAAAAGCAAAGAGTAGAGTCAGCCACAAGATCTTGTAAGCAGAAAGAACCAGGGAAAGGACCGGAAGGGGTTCCTGGAATTTTAGAGAGAGGACCCTGGGGCTCAGCAGGAGGATCAGGACGCACGGGTGAGGGTGCGCCTGAGCATAGTCAGAAGAAGGGAGGTTCTCATGGCGGCGAGAAGAGGCTCACCACGTGTCCAGAAGGGTCCTTGAATGAATTCTCTGAACCCTTCTGCCCCAGCCATGAGCAGTTACTGCTCATGGCTGGGGCAGAAGGGTTCAGAGGGCAACCATGAAGGCAACTCCCTGGAAGCTGCCTGCCTCCGCAGTGGCAGTCTGCTGCCACACGGTGGCGCACGTGTCCCACTTGATAGTAACTGCATCTGTCTCAAGCTGGTCTGGAGGCTGAACCCTAGCTTCACAGGGGACTGGAGATGTTTTTGAAGCCATTCACATGATTGTGTCTCATGGACACACAGTCGGTTTGCCCGAAATAGTGTATTCCATGGTGGGAACAACGCATGGCGCTTCTCGAGTTACAGGACAAAGTTCAGAAATGAACACCACATCCTGAGGGGATCAGCGTTGGGTTCGAAAGAACATTGACACCTGTTCATGGCAAAAGGGGTCATAAAGAGAAATGACCAAAGTGGCTGTTTACATGTCCGAAATGCCCCTACAATATTTGATTCAGGACCCCCAGTATAGCAAGTCTCCACAATCACTAAGGGCTGATCATGATCTGCTATGGAGCATGATTCACTCAGGTGTGACTTATTTCTACACAGTGGTTCTCAACCTTCCTAAGACCGCCACACTTGAATACACTTTCTCGTGTTGTGGGGACCCCGATAATGAAGTTCTTCTGTTGCTAATTAGCAACTTTTGTTTTGCGAAGCAACTTGTATGAATCTTAATGCAAATGTCTGACACGCAGCAGTTCTTAATCGAATCCTGGGACAATGTTCTTCACGCTCCACATTGGTTGTGCCCGCTGCATGAGAATTGCTGCCTCATATGCACAGGCCCTGTTAGAACCTTCTGTTTCTCTTAAGTGTTTGGGTGCTCAGGATCAAACCCAGGACTTTGTGAATCCTGGAGAGGTACGATCCAAACATTTCCTTTGCTTTCGTTTCCTTTCCTTGTCTTTTCTATTCATTCCCTTTCAGTTTTTTGAGATAGGATCTATCTGAGCTCCCCTCACAGACAACCCATGCTTCTGCTTCAAGCACTGTTGCAGCTCGGTGACAGGCCCATGTCCACAAGCGTGGCAGAACGTTTCTACCAGCAATGAAGAAATCAGATGATGGAGATGTGCTGGCATCCAAAGGGAGAGTTGTTTTCTACAAAATCACCTCCAGAGCATTTATGATGCCTGCTTGCCCTAGCAGGGGCCTGGATTCAGTACTCAGTGTCTACATGCTAGCTCCTACATGTGGCTACCGTTCCAGTGGTTCGAACATCCAGTCTGCTGACCCTTGAAAGAAGCAGCTGGTGTAAGTGAAAAAGCTGACATTGACCCATAATGGAGGAGGGCTCCTTGATCTTGCCTACTGCAAAGATGCAAAGGGGAGCATCAGCCACAAGTTCCTGTGAGCAGAAAGAACCCGGGACAAAACAGGAAGGGGTTCGTGGAATTTAAGAACAGGGACCCAGTGGCTCAGCAGAAGGATCAGGAGTCACGGGTGGGAGTGCAAATGAGCAGGGTCTGAAGAAGGGAGGTTTTCAGGGCAGCGAGAAGAGGCTATCCATGTGTCCCGAAGGGTCCCTGAATGGATTCTCTGAACCCTTCTGCCCCAGCAATGAGCTTGTTTGCTCATTGCTGGGGCAGAAGGGTTCAGAGTCCAGGCGTGAAGGAGCCTCCGTGGAAGTTGCCTGCCTCCGCAGAGTTAGCCAGGAGCCAAATGTTGGCACTTGAGCCCCAGTTGAAAGTTACTGCCTTGGTCTCAAGCCGGTCTGGAAGCTTAACCCTCGCGTCACAGGGGACTGGAGATGTTTTGGAAGGCATTTGCATGCCTGTGTCTCAGGGAAACACGGTCGGTTTGCCCGAAATAGTGGATTCCGTGATGGGAACAGTGCATGGCGTTTCTCGATTTACAGGACAAAGTCAGAAATGAACACCACATCCTGAGGGGATCGTCGTGGGCTTGGAAAGATCATTGACATCTGTTCTTGGCAAAAGGGGTCATAAAATAAAATGGCCAAAGCGGCTGTTTACAAGTCCGAAGTGACCCTACAATATTTGATTCAGGACCCACAAAATACCGACTCTCCACAATCACTACGGTCTGATCACGATCTGCTGTCGAGCATGATTCAGTCAGCTGTGACTTGTTTCTACACAGTGGTTGTCAAACTTCCTGCGACTGCCACACTTGAAGACAATTCCTCGTGTTGTGAGAACCCCAACAATGAAATTATTCTGTTGCTAACTTGTAAGTGTTGTTTTGCAAAGCTACTTCTATCAAACGTATTGCAAATGTCTGACATGCAGCAGTTCTTAATCGAAACCTGGGACACAGTCCCTCAAGCCCCAACTGGCTTGAGCCCCTCAGCATGAGAATTGCTGGCCTATATGCACAGGCCCTTTTATAACCTTTGGTTTCCTTTAAGTGGTTGAGTGTTCAGAATCAAACCCAGGACTTTGTGAATACTTGAGAGGTACGACCCGAACCTTTTCTTCCTTTTTTCCTTTTCATTTCTTTTCCTTCTTTCTTTTCTATTGTTTCGTTTCTAAATTTCCGAGTCAGGATCGTTCCTGGTTCTCTGCTCATACATTCCATCCTTCCGACTCAGTCACCCTTGTGTTTCGGTACAGGCTGTGTCCCCAAGCATTGCAGACCTTCTTCCAAACAATGATGGGATCAGAAGGTGGAGATGTGCAGGCATCATATATGAGAATTTTTTTCTCCAAGAAAACCTGCAAGCGTTTATGATGTCTGAGTGACCTCGCAGGGGCCTGGATTCAGTCCTCAGCATCTAGATGGTAGCCGCTCTATGTGGCTACCTTTGCAGAAGTTCCAACATCCACATTGGTGACCCCTGCAGAGACCAGCTCCTGTAAGTTAAAAAGCTGACATTGACCCGTAATGGTGGAGGGCTCCTTGATCTTGCCCCGGGGAAAAAAGCAAAGAGTAGAGTCAGCCACAAGATCTTGTAAGCAGAAAGAACCAGGGAAAGGACCGGAAGGGGTTCCTGGAATTTTAGAGAGAGGACCCTGGGGCTCAGCAGGAGGATCAGGACGCACGGGTGAGGGTGCGCCTGAGCATAGTCAGAAGAAGGGAGGTTCTCATGGCGGCGAGAAGAGGCTCACCACGTGTCCAGAAGGGTCCTTGAATGAATTCTCTGAACCCTTCTGCCCCAGCCATGAGCAGTTACTGCTCATGGCTGGGGCAGAAGGGTTCAGAGGGCAACCATGAAGGCAACTCCCTGGAAGCTGCCTGCCTCCGCAGTGGCAGTCTGCTGCCACACGGTGGCGCACGTGTCCCACTTGATAGTAACTGCATCTGTCTCAAGCTGGTCTGGAGGCTGAACCCTAGCTTCACAGGGGACTGGAGATGTTTTTGAAGCCATTCACATGATTGTGTCTCATGGACACACAGTCGGTTTGCCCGAAATAGTGTATTCCATGGTGGGAACAACGCATGGCGCTTCTCGAGTTACAGGACAAAGTTCAGAAATGAACACCACATCCTGAGGGGATCAGCGTTGGGTTCGAAAGAACATTGACACCTGTTCATGGCAAAAGGGGTCATAAAGAGAAATGACCAAAGTGGCTGTTTACATGTCCGAAATGCCCCTACAATATTTGATTCAGGACCCCCAGTATAGCAAGTCTCCACAATCACTAAGGGCTGATCATGATCTGCTATGGAGCATGATTCACTCAGGTGTGACTTATTTCTACACAGTGGTTCTCAACCTTCCTAAGACCGCCACACTTGAATACACTTTCTCGTGTTGTGGGGACCCCGATAATGAAGTTCTTCTGTTGCTAATTAGCAACTTTTGTTTTGCGAAGCAACTTGTATGAATCTTAATGCAAATGTCTGACACGCAGCAGTTCTTAATCGAATCCTGGGACAATGTTCTTCACGCTCCACATTGGTTGTGCCCGCTGCATGAGAATTGCTGCCTCATATGCACAGGCCCTGTTAGAACCTTCTGTTTCTCTTAAGTGTTTGGGTGCTCAGGATCAAACCCAGGACTTTGTGAATCCTGGAGAGGTACGATCCAAACATTTCCTTTGCTTTCCTTTCGTTTCCTTTCCTTGTCTTTTCTATTCATTCCCTTTCAGTTTTTTGAGATAGGATCTATCTGAGCTCCCCTCACAGACAACCCATGCTTCTGCTTCAAGCACTGTTGCAGCTCGGTGACAGGCCCATGTCCACAAGCGTGGCAGAACGTTTCTACCAGCAATGAAGAAATCAGATGATGGAGATGTGCTGGCATCCAAAGGGAGAGTTGTTTTCTACAAAATCACCTCCAGAGCATTTATGATGCCTGCTTGCCCTAGCAGGGGCCTGGATTCAGTACTCAGTGTCTACATGCTAGCTCCTACATGTGGCTACCGTTCCAGTGGTTCGAACATCCAGTCTGCTGACCCTTGAAAGAAGCAGCTGGTGTAAGTGAAAAAGCTGACATTGACCCATAATGGAGGAGGGCTCCTTGATCTTGCCTACTGCAAAGATGCAAAGGGGAGCATCAGCCACAAGTTCCTGTGAGCAGAAAGAACCCGGGACAAAACAGGAAGGGGTTCGTGGAATTTAGAACAGGGACCCAGTGGCTCAGCAGAAGGATCAGGAGTCACGGGTGGGAGTGCAAATGAGCAGGGTCTGAAGAAGGGAGGTTTTCAGGGCAGCGAGAAGAGGCTATCCATGTGTCCCGAAGGGTCCCTGAATGGATTCTCTGAACCCTTCTGCCCCAGCAATGAGCTTGTTTGCTCATTGCTGGGGCAGAAGGGTTCAGAGTCCAGGCGTGAAGGAGCCTCCGTGGAAGTTGCCTGCCTCCGCAGAGTTAGCCAGGAGCCAAATGTTGGCACTTGAGCCCCAGTTGAAAGTTACTGCCTTGGTCTCAAGCCGGTCTGGAAGCTTAACCCTCGCGTCACAGGGGACTGGAGATGTTTTGGAAGGCATTTGCATGCCTGTGTCTCAGGGAAACACGGTCGGTTTGCCCGAAATAGTGGATTCCGTGATTGGAACAGTGCATGGCGTTTCTCGATTTACAGGACAAAGTCAGAAATGAACACCACATCCTGAGGGGATCGTCGTGGGCTTGGAAAGATCATTGACATCTGTTCTTGGCAAAAGGGGTCATAAAATAAAATGGCCAAAGCGGCTGTTTACAAGTCCGAAGTGACCCTACAATATTTGATTCAGGACCCACAAAATACCGACTCTCCACAATCACTACGGTCTGATCACGATCTGCTGTCGAGCATGATTCAGTCAGCTGTGACTTGTTTCTACACAGTGGTTGTCAAACTTCCTGCGACTGCCACACTTGAAGACAATTCCTCGTGTTGTGAGAACCCCAACAATGAAATTATTCTGTTGCTAACTTGTAAGTGTTGTTTTGCAAAGCTACTTCTATCAAACGTATTGCAAATGTCTGACATGCAGCAGTTCTTAATCGAAACCTGGGACACAGTCCCTCAAGCCCCAACTGGCTTGAGCCCCTCAGCATGAGAATTGCTGGCCTATATGCACAGGCCCTTTTATAACCTTTGGTTTCCTTTAAGTGGTTGAGTGTTCAGAATCAAACCCAGGACTTTGTGAATACTTGAGAGGTACGACCCGAACCTTTTCTTCCTTTTTTCCTTTTCATTTCTTTTCCTTCTTTCTTTTCTATTGTTTCGTTTCTAAATTTCCGAGTCAGGATCGTTCCTGGTTCTCTGCTCATACATTCCATCCTCTTCCGACTCAGTCACCCTTGTGTTTCGGTACAGGCTGTGTCCCCAAGCATTGCAGACCTTCTTCCAAACAATGATGGGATCAGAAGGTGGAGATGTGCAGGCATCATATATGAGAATTTTTTTCTCCAAGAAAACCTGCAAGCGTTTATGATGTCTGAGTGACCTCGCAGGGGCCTGGATTCAGTCCTCAGCATCTAGATGGTAGCCGCTCTATGTGGCTACCTTTGCAGAAGTTCCAACATCCACATTGGTGACCCCTGCAGAGACCAGCTCCTGTAAGTTAAAAAGCTGACATTGACCCGTAATGGTGGAGGGCTCCTTGATCTTGCCCCGGGGAAAAAAGCAAAGAGTAGAGTCAGCCACAAGATCTTGTAAGCAGAAAGAACCAGGGAAAGGACCGGAAGGGGTTCCTGGAATTTTAGAGAGAGGACCCTGGGGCTCAGCAGGAGGATCAGGACGCACGGGTGAGGGTGCGCCTGAGCATAGTCAGAAGAAGGGAGGTTCTCATGGCGGCGAGAAGAGGCTCACCACGTGTCCAGAAGGGTCCTTGAATGAATTCTCTGAACCCTTCTGCCCCAGCCATGAGCAGTTACTGCTCATGGCTGGGGCAGAAGGGTTCAGAGGGCAACCATGAAGGCAACTCCCTGGAAGCTGCCTGCCTCCGCAGTGGCAGTCTGCTGCCACACGGTGGCGCACGTGTCCCACTTGATAGTAACTGCATCTGTCTCAAGCTGGTCTGGAGGCTGAACCCTAGCTTCACAGGGGACTGGAGATGTTTTTGAAGCCATTCACATGATTGTGTCTCATGGACACACAGTCGGTTTGCCCGAAATAGTGTATTCCATGGTGGGAACAACGCATGGCGCTTCTCGAGTTACAGGACAAAGTTCAGAAATGAACACCACATCCTGAGGGGATCAGCGTTGGGTTCGAAAGAACATTGACACCTGTTCATGGCAAAAGGGGTCATAAAGAGAAATGACCAAAGTGGCTGTTTACATGTCCGAAATGCCCCTACAATATTTGATTCAGGACCCCCAGTATAGCAAGTCTCCACAATCACTAAGGGCTGATCATGATCTGCTATGGAGCATGATTCACTCAGGTGTGACTTATTTCTACACAGTGGTTCTCAACCTTCCTAAGACCGCCACACTTGAATACACTTTCTCGTGTTGTGGGGACCCCGATAATGAAGTTCTTCTGTTGCTAATTAGCAACTTTTGTTTTGCGAAGCAACTTGTATGAATCTTAATGCAAATGTCTGACACGCAGCAGTTCTTAATCGAATCCTGGGACAATGTTCTTCACGCTCCACATTGGTTGTGCCCGCTGCATGAGAATTGCTGCCTCATATGCACAGGCCCTGTTAGAACCTTCTGTTTCTCTTAAGTGTTTGGGTGCTCAGGATCAAACCCAGGACTTTGTGAATCCTGGAGAGGTACGATCCAAACATTTCCTTTCGTTTCCTTTCCTTGTCTTTTCTATTCATTCCCTTTCAGTTTTTTGAGATAGGATCTATCTGAGCTCCCCTCACAGACAACCCATGCTTCTGCTTCAAGCACTGTTGCAGCTCGGTGACAGGCCCATGTCCACAAGCGTGGCAGAACGTTTCTACCAGCAATGAAGAAATCAGATGATGGAGATGTGCTGGCATCCAAAGGGAGAGTTGTTTTCTACAAAATCACCTCCAGAGCATTTATGATGCCTGCTTGCCCTAGCAGGGGCCTGGATTCAGTACTCAGTGTCTACATGCTAGCTCCTACATGTGGCTACCGTTCCAGTGGTTCGAACATCCAGTCTGCTGACCCTTGAAAGAAGCAGCTGGTGTAAGTGAAAAAGCTGACATTGACCCATAATGGAGGAGGGCTCCTTGATCTTGCCTACTGCAAAGATGCAAAGGGGAGCATCAGCCACAAGTTCCTGTGAGCAGAAAGAACCCGGGACAAAACAGGAAGGGGTTCGTGGAATTTAAGAACAGGGACCCAGTGGCTCAGCAGAAGGATCAGGAGTCACGGGTGGGAGTGCAAATGAGCAGGGTCTGAAGAAGGGAGGTTTTCAGGGCAGCGAGAAGAGGCTATCCATGTGTCCCGAAGGGTCCCTGAATGGATTCTCTGAACCCTTCTGCCCCAGCAATGAGCTTGTTTGCTCATTGCTGGGGCAGAAGGGTTCAGAGTCCAGGCGTGAAGGAGCCTCCGTGGAAGTTGCCTGCCTCCGCAGAGTTAGCCAGGAGCCAAATGTTGGCACTTGAGCCCCAGTTGAAAGTTACTGCCTTGGTCTCAAGCCGGTCTGGAAGCTTAACCCTCGCGTCACAGGGGACTGGAGATGTTTTGGAAGGCATTTGCATGCCTGTGTCTCAGGGAAACACGGTCGGTTTGCCCGAAATAGTGGATTCCGTGATGGGAACAGTGCATGGCGTTTCTCGATTTACAGGACAAAGTCAGAAATGAACACCACATCCTGAGGGGATCGTCGTGGGCTTGGAAAGATCATTGACATCTGTTCTTGGCAAAAGGGGTCATAAAATAAAATGGCCAAAGCGGCTGTTTACAAGTCCGAAGTGACCCTACAATATTTGATTCAGGACCCACAAAATACCGACTCTCCACAATCACTACGGTCTGATCACGATCTGCTGTCGAGCATGATTCAGTCAGCTGTGACTTGTTTCTACACAGTGGTTGTCAAACTTCCTGCGACTGCCACACTTGAAGACAATTCCTCGTGTTGTGAGAACCCCAACAATGAAATTATTCTGTTGCTAACTTGTAAGTGTTGTTTTGCAAAGCTACTTCTATCAAACGTATTGCAAATGTCTGACATGCAGCAGTTCTTAATCGAAACCTGGGACACAGTCCCTCAAGCCCCAACTGGCTTGAGCCCCTCAGCATGAGAATTGCTGGCCTATATGCACAGGCCCTTTTATAACCTTTGGTTTCCTTTAAGTGGTTGAGTGTTCAGAATCAAACCCAGGACTTTGTGAATACTTGAGAGGTACGACCCGAACCTTTTCTTCCTTTTTTCCTTTTCATTTCTTTTCCTTCTTTCTTTTCTATTGTTTCGTTTCTAAATTTCCGAGTCAGGATCGTTCCTGGTTCTCTGCTCATACATTCCATCCTTCCGACTCAGTCACCCTTGTGTTTCGGTACAGGCTGTGTCCCCAAGCATTGCAGACCTTCTTCCAAACAATGATGGGATCAGAAGGTGGAGATGTGCAGGCATCATATATGAGAATTTTTTTCTCCAAGAAAACCTGCAAGCGTTTATGATGTCTGAGTGACCTCGCAGGGGCCTGGATTCAGTCCTCAGCATCTAGATGGTAGCCGCTCTATGTGGCTACCTTTGCAGAAGTTCCAACATCCACATTGGTGACCCCTGCAGAGACCAGCTCCTGTAAGTTAAAAAGCTGACATTGACCCGTAATGGTGGAGGGCTCCTTGATCTTGCCCCGGGGAAAAAAGCAAAGAGTAGAGTCAGCCACAAGATCTTGTAAGCAGAAAGAACCAGGGAAAGGACCGGAAGGGGTTCCTGGAATTTTAGAGAGAGGACCCTGGGGCTCAGCAGGAGGATCAGGACGCACGGGTGAGGGTGCGCCTGAGCATAGTCAGAAGAAGGGAGGTTCTCATGGCGGCGAGAAGAGGCTCACCACGTGTCCAGAAGGGTCCTTGAATGAATTCTCTGAACCCTTCTGCCCCAGCCATGAGCAGTTACTGCTCATGGCTGGGGCAGAAGGGTTCAGAGGGCAACCATGAAGGCAACTCCCTGGAAGCTGCCTGCCTCCGCAGTGGCAGTCTGCTGCCACACGGTGGCGCACGTGTCCCACTTGATAGTAACTGCATCTGTCTCAAGCTGGTCTGGAGGCTGAACCCTAGCTTCACAGGGGACTGGAGATGTTTTTGAAGCCATTCACATGATTGTGTCTCATGGACACACAGTCGGTTTGCCCGAAATAGTGTATTCCATGGTGGGAACAACGCATGGCGCTTCTCGAGTTACAGGACAAAGTTCAGAAATGAACACCACATCCTGAGGGGATCAGCGTTGGGTTCGAAAGAACATTGACACCTGTTCATGGCAAAAGGGGTCATAAAGAGAAATGACCAAAGTGGCTGTTTACATGTCCGAAATGCCCCTACAATATTTGATTCAGGACCCCCAGTATAGCAAGTCTCCACAATCACTAAGGGCTGATCATGATCTGCTATGGAGCATGATTCACTCAGGTGTGACTTATTTCTACACAGTGGTTCTCAACCTTCCTAAGACCGCCACACTTGAATACACTTTCTCGTGTTGTGGGGACCCCGATAATGAAGTTCTTCTGTTGCTAATTAGCAACTTTTGTTTTGCGAAGCAACTTGTATGAATCTTAATGCAAATGTCTGACACGCAGCAGTTCTTAATCGAATCCTGGGACAATGTTCTTCACGCTCCACATTGGTTGTGCCCGCTGCATGAGAATTGCTGCCTCATATGCACAGGCCCTGTTAGAACCTTCTGTTTCTCTTAAGTGTTTGGGTGCTCAGGATCAAACCCAGGACTTTGTGAATCCTGGAGAGGTACGATCCAAACATTTCCTTTCGTTTCCTTTCCTTGTCTTTTCTATTCATTCCCTTTCAGTTTTTTGAGATAGGATCTATCTGAGCTCCCCTCACAGACAACCCATGCTTCTGCTTCAAGCACTGTTGCAGCTCGGTGACAGGCCCATGTCCACAAGCGTGGCAGAACGTTTCTACCAGCAATGAAGAAATCAGATGATGGAGATGTGCTGGCATCCAAAGGGAGAGTTGTTTTCTACAAAATCACCTCCAGAGCATTTATGATGCCTGCTTGCCCTAGCAGGGGCCTGGATTCAGTACTCAGTGTCTACATGCTAGCTCCTACATGTGGCTACCGTTCCAGTGGTTCGAACATCCAGTCTGCTGACCCTTGAAAGAAGCAGCTGGTGTAAGTGAAAAAGCTGACATTGACCCATAATGGAGGAGGGCTCCTTGATCTTGCCTACTGCAAAGATGCAAAGGGGAGCATCAGCCACAAGTTCCTGTGAGCAGAAAGAACCCGGGACAAAACAGGAAGGGGTTCGTGGAATTTAGAACAGGGACCCAGTGGCTCAGCAGAAGGATCAGGAGTCACGGGTGGGAGTGCAAATGAGCAGGGTCTGAAGAAGGGAGGTTTTCAGGGCAGCGAGAAGAGGCTATCCATGTGTCCCGAAGGGTCCCTGAATGGATTCTCTGAACCCTTCTGCCCCAGCAATGAGCTTGTTTGCTCATTGCTGGGGCAGAAGGGTTCAGAGTCCAGGCGTGAAGGAGCCTCCGTGGAAGTTGCCTGCCTCCGCAGAGTTAGCCAGGAGCCAAATGTTGGCACTTGAGCCCCAGTTGAAAGTTACTGCCTTGGTCTCAAGCCGGTCTGGAAGCTTAACCCTCGCGTCACAGGGGACTGGAGATGTTTTGGAAGGCATTTGCATGCCTGTGTCTCAGGGAAACACGGTCGGTTTGCCCGAAATAGTGGATTCCGTGATTGGAACAGTGCATGGCGTTTCTCGATTTACAGGACAAAGTCAGAAATGAACACCACATCCTGAGGGGATCGTCGTGGGCTTGGAAAGATCATTGACATCTGTTCTTGGCAAAAGGGGTCATAAAATAAAATGGCCAAAGCGGCTGTTTACAAGTCCGAAGTGACCCTACAATATTTGATTCAGGACCCACAAAATACCGACTCTCCACAATCACTACGGTCTGATCACGATCTGCTGTCGAGCATGATTCAGTCAGCTGTGACTTGTTTCTACACAGTGGTTGTCAAACTTCCTGCGACTGCCACACTTGAAGACAATTCCTCGTGTTGTGAGAACCCCAACAATGAAATTATTCTGTTGCTAACTTGTAAGTGTTGTTTTGCAAAGCTACTTCTATCAAACGTATTGCAAATGTCTGACATGCAGCAGTTCTTAATCGAAACCTGGGACACAGTCCCTCAAGCCCCAACTGGCTTGAGCCCCTCAGCATGAGAATTGCTGGCCTATATGCACAGGCCCTTTTATAACCTTTGGTTTCCTTTAAGTGGTTGAGTGTTCAGAATCAAACCCAGGACTTTGTGAATACTTGAGAGGTACGACCCGAACCTTTTCTTCCTTTTTTCCTTTTCATTTCTTTTCCTTCTTTCTTTTCTATTGTTTCGTTTCTAAATTTCCGAGTCAGGATCGTTCCTGGTTCTCTGCTCATACATTCCATCCTTCCGACTCAGTCACCCTTGTGTTTCGGTACAGGCTGTGTCCCCAAGCATTGCAGACCTTCTTCCAAACAATGATGGGATCAGAAGGTGGAGATGTGCAGGCATCATATATGAGAATTTTTTTCTCCAAGAAAACCTGCAAGCGTTTATGATGTCTGAGTGACCTCGCAGGGGCCTGGATTCAGTCCTCAGCATCTAGATGGTAGCCGCTCTATGTGGCTACCTTTGCAGAAGTTCCAACATCCACATTGGTGACCCCTGCAGAGACCAGCTCCTGTAAGTTAAAAAGCTGACATTGACCCGTAATGGTGGAGGGCTCCTTGATCTTGCCCCGGGGAAAAAAGCAAAGAGTAGAGTCAGCCACAAGATCTTGTAAGCAGAAAGAACCAGGGAAAGGACCGGAAGGGGTTCCTGGAATTTTAGAGAGAGGACCCTGGGGCTCAGCAGGAGGATCAGGACGCACGGGTGAGGGTGCGCCTGAGCATAGTCAGAAGAAGGGAGGTTCTCATGGCGGCGAGAAGAGGCTCACCACGTGTCCAGAAGGGTCCTTGAATGAATTCTCTGAACCCTTCTGCCCCAGCCATGAGCAGTTACTGCTCATGGCTGGGGCAGAAGGGTTCAGAGGGCAACCATGAAGGCAACTCCCTGGAAGCTGCCTGCCTCCGCAGTGGCAGTCTGCTGCCACACGGTGGCGCACGTGTCCCACTTGATAGTAACTGCATCTGTCTCAAGCTGGTCTGGAGGCTGAACCCTAGCTTCACAGGGGACTGGAGATGTTTTTGAAGCCATTCACATGATTGTGTCTCATGGACACACAGTCGGTTTGCCCGAAATAGTGTATTCCATGGTGGGAACAACGCATGGCGCTTCTCGAGTTACAGGACAAAGTTCAGAAATGAACACCACATCCTGAGGGGATCAGCGTTGGGTTCGAAAGAACATTGACACCTGTTCATGGCAAAAGGGGTCATAAAGAGAAATGACCAAAGTGGCTGTTTACATGTCCGAAATGCCCCTACAATATTTGATTCAGGACCCCCAGTATAGCAAGTCTCCACAATCACTAAGGGCTGATCATGATCTGCTATGGAGCATGATTCACTCAGGTGTGACTTATTTCTACACAGTGGTTCTCAACCTTCCTAAGACCGCCACACTTGAATACACTTTCTCGTGTTGTGGGGACCCCGATAATGAAGTTCTTCTGTTGCTAATTAGCAACTTTTGTTTTGCGAAGCAACTTGTATGAATCTTAATGCAAATGTCTGACACGCAGCAGTTCTTAATCGAATCCTGGGACAATGTTCTTCACGCTCCACATTGGTTGTGCCCGCTGCATGAGAATTGCTGCCTCATATGCACAGGCCCTGTTAGAACCTTCTGTTTCTCTTAAGTGTTTGGGTGCTCAGGATCAAACCCAGGACTTTGTGAATCCTGGAGAGGTACGATCCAAACATTTCCTTTCGTTTCCTTTCCTTGTCTTTTCTATTCATTCCCTTTCAGTTTTTTGAGATAGGATCTATCTGAGCTCCCCTCACAGACAACCCATGCTTCTGCTTCAAGCACTGTTGCAGCTCGGTGACAGGCCCATGTCCACAAGCGTGGCAGAACGTTTCTACCAGCAATGAAGAAATCAGATGATGGAGATGTGCTGGCATCCAAAGGGAGAGTTGTTTTCTACAAAATCACCTCCAGAGCATTTATGATGCCTGCTTGCCCTAGCAGGGGCCTGGATTCAGTACTCAGTGTCTACATGCTAGCTCCTACATGTGGCTACCGTTCCAGTGGTTCGAACATCCAGTCTGCTGACCCTTGAAAGAAGCAGCTGGTGTAAGTGAAAAAGCTGACATTGACCCATAATGGAGGAGGGCTCCTTGATCTTGCCTACTGCAAAGATGCAAAGGGGAGCATCAGCCACAAGTTCCTGTGAGCAGAAAGAACCCGGGACAAAACAGGAAGGGGTTCGTGGAATTTAAGAACAGGGACCCAGTGGCTCAGCAGAAGGATCAGGAGTCACGGGTGGGAGTGCAAATGAGCAGGGTCTGAAGAAGGGAGGTTTTCAGGGCAGCGAGAAGAGGCTATCCATGTGTCCCGAAGGGTCCCTGAATGGATTCTCTGAACCCTTCTGCCCCAGCAATGAGCTTGTTTGCTCATTGCTGGGGCAGAAGGGTTCAGAGTCCAGGCGTGAAGGAGCCTCCGTGGAAGTTGCCTGCCTCCGCAGAGTTAGCCAGGAGCCAAATGTTGGCACTTGAGCCCCAGTTGAAAGTTACTGCCTTGGTCTCAAGCCGGTCTGGAAGCTTAACCCTCGCGTCACAGGGGACTGGAGATGTTTTGGAAGGCATTTGCATGCCTGTGTCTCAGGGAAACACGGTCGGTTTGCCCGAAATAGTGGATTCCGTGATTGGAACAGTGCATGGCGTTTCTCGATTTACAGGACAAAGTCAGAAATGAACACCACATCCTGAGGGGATCGTCGTGGGCTTGGAAAGATCATTGACATCTGTTCTTGGCAAAAGGGGTCATAAAATAAAATGGCCAAAGCGGCTGTTTACAAGTCCGAAGTGACCCTACAATATTTGATTCAGGACCCACAAAATACCGACTCTCCACAATCACTACGGTCTGATCACGATCTGCTGTCGAGCATGATTCAGTCAGCTGTGACTTGTTTCTACACAGTGGTTGTCAAACTTCCTGCGACTGCCACACTTGAAGACAATTCCTCGTGTTGTGAGAACCCCAACAATGAAATTATTCTGTTGCTAACTTGTAAGTGTTGTTTTGCAAAGCTACTTCTATCAAACGTATTGCAAATGTCTGACATGCAGCAGTTCTTAATCGAAACCTGGGACACAGTCCCTCAAGCCCCAACTGGCTTGAGCCCCTCAGCATGAGAATTGCTGGCCTATATGCACAGGCCCTTTTATAACCTTTGGTTTCCTTTAAGTGGTTGAGTGTTCAGAATCAAACCCAGGACTTTGTGAATACTTGAGAGGTACGACCCGAACCTTTTCTTCCTTTTTTCCTTTTCATTTCTTTTCCTTCTTTCTTTTCTATTGTTTCGTTTCTAAATTTCCGAGTCAGGATCGTTCCTGGTTCTCTGCTCATACATTCCATCCTTCCGACTCAGTCACCCTTGTGTTTCGGTACAGGCTGTGTCCCCAAGCATTGCAGACCTTCTTCCAAACAATGATGGGATCAGAAGGTGGAGATGTGCAGGCATCATATATGAGAATTTTTTTCTCCAAGAAAACCTGCAAGCGTTTATGATGTCTGAGTGACCTCGCAGGGGCCTGGATTCAGTCCTCAGCATCTAGATGGTAGCCGCTCTATGTGGCTACCTTTGCAGAAGTTCCAACATCCACATTGGTGACCCCTGCAGAGACCAGCTCCTGTAAGTTAAAAAGCTGACATTGACCCGTAATGGTGGAGGGCTCCTTGATCTTGCCCCGGGGAAAAAAGCAAAGAGTAGAGTCAGCCACAAGATCTTGTAAGCAGAAAGAACCAGGGAAAGGACCGGAAGGGGTTCCTGGAATTTTAGAGAGAGGACCCTGGGGCTCAGCAGGAGGATCAGGACGCACGGGTGAGGGTGCGCCTGAGCATAGTCAGAAGAAGGGAGGTTCTCATGGCGGCGAGAAGAGGCTCACCACGTGTCCGGAAGGGTCCTTGAATGAATTCTCTGAACCCTTCTGCCCCAGCCATGAGCAGTTACTGCTCATGGCTGGGGCAGAAGGGTTCAGAGGGCAACCATGAAGGCAACTCCCTGGAAGCTGCCTGCCTCCGCAGTGGCAGTCTGCTGCCACACGGTGGCGCACGTGTCCCACTTGATAGTAACTGCATCTGTCTCAAGCTGGTCTGGAGGCTGAACCCTAGCTTCACAGGGGACTGGAGATGTTTTTGAAGCCATTCACATGATTGTGTCTCATGGACACACAGTCGGTTTGCCCGAAATAGTGTATTCCATGGTGGGAACAACGCATGGCGCTTCTCGAGTTACAGGACAAAGTTCAGAAATGAACACCACATCCTGAGGGGATCAGCGTTGGGTTCGAAAGAACATTGACACCTGTTCATGGCAAAAGGGGTCATAAAGAGAAATGACCAAAGTGGCTGTTTACATGTCCGAAATGCCCCTACAATATTTGATTCAGGACCCCCAGTATAGCAAGTCTCCACAATCACTAAGGGCTGATCATGATCTGCTATGGAGCATGATTCACTCAGGTGTGACTTATTTCTACACAGTGGTTCTCAACCTTCCTAAGACCGCCACACTTGAATACACTTTCTCGTGTTGTGGGGACCCCGATAATGAAGTTCTTCTGTTGCTAATTAGCAACTTTTGTTTTGCGAAGCAACTTGTATGAATCTTAATGCAAATGTCTGACACGCAGCAGTTCTTAATCGAATCCTGGGACAATGTTCTTCACGCTCCACATTGGTTGTGCCCGCTGCATGAGAATTGCTGCCTCATATGCACAGGCCCTGTTAGAACCTTCTGTTTCTCTTAAGTGTTTGGGTGCTCAGGATCAAACCCAGGACTTTGTGAATCCTGGAGAGGTACGATCCAAACATTTCCTTTCGTTTCCTTTCCTTGTCTTTTCTATTCATTCCCTTTCAGTTTTTTGAGATAGGATCTATCTGAGCTCCCCTCACAGACAACCCATGCTTCTGCTTCAAGCACTGTTGCAGCTCGGTGACAGGCCCATGTCCACAAGCGTGGCAGAACGTTTTACCAGCAATGAAGAAATCAGATGATGGAGATGTGCTGGCATCCAAAGGGAGAGTTGTTTTCTACAAAATCACCTCCAGAGCATTTATGATGCCTGCTTGCCCTAGCAGGGGCCTGGATTCAGTACTCAGTGTCTACATGCTAGCTCCTACATGTGGCTACCGTTCCAGTGGTTCGAACATCCAGTCTGCTGACCCTTGAAAGAAGCAGCTGGTGTAAGTGAAAAAGCTGACATTGACCCATAATGGAGGAGGGCTCCTTGATCTTGCCTACTGCAAAGATGCAAAGGGGAGCATCAGCCACAAGTTCCTGTGAGCAGAAAGAACCCGGGACAAAACAGGAAGGGGTTCGTGGAATTTAGAACAGGGACCCAGTGGCTCAGCAGAAGGATCAGGAGTCACGGGTGGGAGTGCAAATGAGCAGGGTCTGAAGAAGGGAGGTTTTCAGGGCAGCGAGAAGAGGCTATCCATGTGTCCCGAAGGGTCCCTGAATGGATTCTCTGAACCCTTCTGCCCCAGCAATGAGCTTGTTTGCTCATTGCTGGGGCAGAAGGGTTCAGAGTCCAGGCGTGAAGGAGCCTCCGTGGAAGTTGCCTGCCTCCGCAGAGTTAGCCAGGAGCCAAATGTTGGCACTTGAGCCCCAGTTGAAAGTTACTGCCTTGGTCTCAAGCCGGTCTGGAAGCTTAACCCTCGCGTCACAGGGGACTGGAGATGTTTTGGAAGGCATTTGCATGCCTGTGTCTCAGGGAAACACGGTCGGTTTGCCCGAAATAGTGGATTCCGTGATGGGAACAGTGCATGGCGTTTCTCGATTTACAGGACAAAGTCAGAAATGAACACCACATCCTGAGGGGATCGTCGTGGGCTTGGAAAGATCATTGACATCTGTTCTTGGCAAAAGGGGTCATAAAATAAAATGGCCAAAGCGGCTGTTTACAAGTCCGAAGTGACCCTACAATATTTGATTCAGGACCCACAAAATACCGACTCTCCACAATCACTACGGTCTGATCACGATCTGCTGTCGAGCATGATTCAGTCAGCTGTGACTTGTTTCTACACAGTGGTTGTCAAACTTCCTGCGACTGCCACACTTGAAGACAATTCCTCGTGTTGTGAGAACCCCAACAATGAAATTATTCTGTTGCTAACTTGTAAGTGTTGTTTTGCAAAGCTACTTCTATCAAACGTATTGCAAATGTCTGACATGCAGCAGTTCTTAATCGAAACCTGGGACACAGTCCCTCAAGCCCCAACTGGCTTGAGCCCCTCAGCATGAGAATTGCTGGCCTATATGCACAGGCCCTTTTATAACCTTTGGTTTCCTTTAAGTGGTTGAGTGTTCAGAATCAAACCCAGGACTTTGTGAATACTTGAGAGGTACGACCCGAACCTTTTCTTCCTTTTTTCCTTTTCATTTCTTTTCCTTCTTTCTTTTCTATTGTTTCGTTTCTAAATTTCCGAGTCAGGATCGTTCCTGGTTCTCTGCTCATACATTCCATCCTTCCGACTCAGTCACCCTTGTGTTTCGGTACAGGCTGTGTCCCCAAGCATTGCAGACCTTCTTCCAAACAATGATGGGATCAGAAGGTGGAGATGTGCAGGCATCATATATGAGAATTTTTTTCTCCAAGAAAACCTGCAAGCGTTTATGATGTCTGAGTGACCTCGCAGGGGCCTGGATTCAGTCCTCAGCATCTAGATGGTAGCCGCTCTATGTGGCTACCTTTGCAGAAGTTCCAACATCCACATTGGTGACCCCTGCAGAGACCAGCTCCTGTAAGTTAAAAAGCTGACATTGACCCGTAATGGTGGAGGGCTCCTTGATCTTGCCCCGGGGAAAAAAGCAAAGAGTAGAGTCAGCCACAAGATCTTGTAAGCAGAAAGAACCAGGGAAAGGACCGGAAGGGGTTCCTGGAATTTTAGAGAGAGGACCCTGGGGCTCAGCAGGAGGATCAGGACGCACGGGTGAGGGTGCGCCTGAGCATAGTCAGAAGAAGGGAGGTTCTCATGGCGGCGAGAAGAGGCTCACCACGTGTCCGGAAGGGTCCTTGAATGAATTCTCTGAACCCTTCTGCCCCAGCCATGAGCAGTTACTGCTCATGGCTGGGGCAGAAGGGTTCAGAGGGCAACCATGAAGGCAACTCCCTGGAAGCTGCCTGCCTCCGCAGTGGCAGTCTGCTGCCACACGGTGGCGCACGTGTCCCACTTGATAGTAACTGCATCTGTCTCAAGCTGGTCTGGAGGCTGAACCCTAGCTTCACAGGGGACTGGAGATGTTTTTGAAGCCATTCACATGATTGTGTCTCATGGACACACAGTCGGTTTGCCCGAAATAGTGTATTCCATGGTGGGAACAACGCATGGCGCTTCTCGAGTTACAGGACAAAGTTCAGAAATGAACACCACATCCTGAGGGGATCAGCGTTGGGTTCGAAAGAACATTGACACCTGTTCATGGCAAAAGGGGTCATAAAGAGAAATGACCAAAGTGGCTGTTTACATGTCCGAAATGCCCCTACAATATTTGATTCAGGACCCCACCAGTATAGCAAGTCTCCACAATCACTAAGGGCTGATCATGATCTGCTATGGAGCATGATTCACTCAGGTGTGACTTATTTCTACACAGTGGTTCTCAACCTTCCTAAGACCGCCACACTTGAATACACTTTCTCGTGTTGTGGGGACCCCGATAATGAAGTTCTTCTGTTGCTAATTAGCAACTTTTGTTTTGCGAAGCAACTTGTATGAATCTTAATGCAAATGTCTGACACGCAGCAGTTCTTAATCGAATCCTGGGACAATGTTCTTCACGCTCCACATTGGTTGTGCCCGCTGCATGAGAATTGCTGCCTCATATGCACAGGCCCTGTTAGAACCTTCTGTTTCTCTTAAGTGTTTGGGTGCTCAGGATCAAACCCAGGACTTTGTGAATCCTGGAGAGGTACGATCCAAACATTTCCTTTCGTTTCCTTTCCTTGTCTTTTCTATTCATTCCCTTTCAGTTTTTTGAGATAGGATCTATCTGAGCTCCCCTCACAGACAACCCATGCTTCTGCTTCAAGCACTGTTGCAGCTCGGTGACAGGCCCATGTCCACAAGCGTGGCAGAACGTTTTACCAGCAATGAAGAAATCAGATGATGGAGATGTGCTGGCATCCAAAGGGAGAGTTGTTTTCTACAAAATCACCTCCAGAGCATTTATGATGCCTGCTTGCCCTAGCAGGGGCCTGGATTCAGTACTCAGTGTCTACATGCTAGCTCCTACATGTGGCTACCGTTCCAGTGGTTCGAACATCCAGTCTGCTGACCCTTGAAAGAAGCAGCTGGTGTAAGTGAAAAAGCTGACATTGACCCATAATGGAGGAGGGCTCCTTGATCTTGCCTACTGCAAAGATGCAAAGGGGAGCATCAGCCACAAGTTCCTGTGAGCAGAAAGAACCCGGGACAAAACAGGAAGGGGTTCGTGGAATTTAAGAACAGGGACCCAGTGGCTCAGCAGAAGGATCAGGAGTCACGGGTGGGAGTGCAAATGAGCAGGGTCTGAAGAAGGGAGGTTTTCAGGGCAGCGAGAAGAGGCTATCCATGTGTCCCGAAGGGTCCCTGAATGGATTCTCTGAACCCTTCTGCCCCAGCAATGAGCTTGTTTGCTCATTGCTGGGGCAGAAGGGTTCAGAGTCCAGGCGTGAAGGAGCCTCCGTGGAAGTTGCCTGCCTCCGCAGAGTTAGCCAGGAGCCAAATGTTGGCACTTGAGCCCCAGTTGAAAGTTACTGCCTTGGTCTCAAGCCGGTCTGGAAGCTTAACCCTCGCGTCACAGGGGACTGGAGATGTTTTGGAAGGCATTTGCATGCCTGTGTCTCAGGGAAACACGGTCGGTTTGCCCGAAATAGTGGATTCCGTGATTGGAACAGTGCATGGCGTTTCTCGATTTACAGGACAAAGTCAGAAATGAACACCACATCCTGAGGGGATCGTCGTGGGCTTGGAAAGATCATTGACATCTGTTCTTGGCAAAAGGGGTCATAAAATAAAATGGCCAAAGCGGCTGTTTACAAGTCCGAAGTGACCCTACAATATTTGATTCAGGACCCACAAAATACCGACTCTCCACAATCACTACGGTCTGATCACGATCTGCTGTCGAGCATGATTCAGTCAGCTGTGACTTGTTTCTACACAGTGGTTGTCAAACTTCCTGCGACTGCCACACTTGAAGACAATTCCTCGTGTTGTGAGAACCCCAACAATGAAATTATTCTGTTGCTAACTTGTAAGTGTTGTTTTGCAAAGCTACTTCTATCAAACGTATTGCAAATGTCTGACATGCAGCAGTTCTTAATCGAAACCTGGGACACAGTCCCTCAAGCCCCAACTGGCTTGAGCCCCTCAGCATGAGAATTGCTGGCCTATATGCACAGGCCCTTTTATAACCTTTGGTTTCCTTTAAGTGGTTGAGTGTTCAGAATCAAACCCAGGACTTTGTGAATACTTGAGAGGTACGACCCGAACCTTTTCTTCCTTTTTTCCTTTTCATTTCTTTTCCTTCTTTCTTTTCTATTGTTTCGTTTCTAAATTTCCGAGTCAGGATCGTTCCTGGTTCTCTGCTCATACATTCCATCCTTCCGACTCAGTCACCCTTGTGTTTCGGTACAGGCTGTGTCCCCAAGCATTGCAGACCTTCTTCCAAACAATGATGGGATCAGAAGGTGGAGATGTGCAGGCATCATATATGAGAATTTTTTTCTCCAAGAAAACCTGCAAGCGTTTATGATGTCTGAGTGACCTCGCAGGGGCCTGGATTCAGTCCTCAGCATCTAGATGGTAGCCGCTCTATGTGGCTACCTTTGCAGAAGTTCCAACATCCACATTGGTGACCCCTGCAGAGACCAGCTCCTGTAAGTTAAAAAGCTGACATTGACCCGTAATGGTGGAGGGCTCCTTGATCTTGCCCCGGGGAAAAAAGCAAAGAGTAGAGTCAGCCACAAGATCTTGTAAGCAGAAAGAACCAGGGAAAGGACCGGAAGGGGTTCCTGGAATTTTAGAGAGAGGACCCTGGGGCTCAGCAGGAGGATCAGGACGCACGGGTGAGGGTGCGCCTGAGCATAGTCAGAAGAAGGGAGGTTCTCATGGCGGCGAGAAGAGGCTCACCACGTGTCCGGAAGGGTCCTTGAATGAATTCTCTGAACCCTTCTGCCCCAGCCATGAGCAGTTACTGCTCATGGCTGGGGCAGAAGGGTTCAGAGGGCAACCATGAAGGCAACTCCCTGGAAGCTGCCTGCCTCCGCAGTGGCAGTCTGCTGCCACACGGTGGCGCACGTGTCCCACTTGATAGTAACTGCATCTGTCTCAAGCTGGTCTGGAGGCTGAACCCTAGCTTCACAGGGGACTGGAGATGTTTTTGAAGCCATTCACATGATTGTGTCTCATGGACACACAGTCGGTTTGCCCGAAATAGTGTATTCCATGGTGGGAACAACGCATGGCGCTTCTCGAGTTACAGGACAAAGTTCAGAAATGAACACCACATCCTGAGGGGATCAGCGTTGGGTTCGAAAGAACATTGACACCTGTTCATGGCAAAAGGGGTCATAAAGAGAAATGACCAAAGTGGCTGTTTACATGTCCGAAATGCCCCTACAATATTTGATTCAGGACCCCCAGTATAGCAAGTCTCCACAATCACTAAGGGCTGATCATGATCTGCTATGGAGCATGATTCACTCAGGTGTGACTTATTTCTACACAGTGGTTCTCAACCTTCCTAAGACCGCCACACTTGAATACACTTTCTCGTGTTGTGGGGACCCCGATAATGAAGTTCTTCTGTTGCTAATTAGCAACTTTTGTTTTGCGAAGCAACTTGTATGAATCTTAATGCAAATGTCTGACACGCAGCAGTTCTTAATCGAATCCTGGGACAATGTTCTTCACGCTCCACATTGGTTGTGCCCGCTGCATGAGAATTGCTGCCTCATATGCACAGGCCCTGTTAGAACCTTCTGTTTCTCTTAAGTGTTTGGGTGCTCAGGATCAAACCCAGGACTTTGTGAATCCTGGAGAGGTACGATCCAAACATTTCCTTTCGTTTCCTTTCCTTGTCTTTTCTATTCATTCCCTTTCAGTTTTTTGAGATAGGATCTATCTGAGCTCCCCTCACAGACAACCCATGCTTCTGCTTCAAGCACTGTTGCAGCTCGGTGACAGGCCCATGTCCACAAGCGTGGCAGAACGTTTCTACCAGCAATGAAGAAATCAGATGATGGAGATGTGCTGGCATCCAAAGGGAGAGTTGTTTTCTACAAAATCACCTCCAGAGCATTTATGATGCCTGCTTGCCCTAGCAGGGGCCTGGATTCAGTACTCAGTGTCTACATGCTAGCTCCTACATGTGGCTACCGTTCCAGTGGTTCGAACATCCAGTCTGCTGACCCTTGAAAGAAGCAGCTGGTGTAAGTGAAAAAGCTGACATTGACCCATAATGGAGGAGGGCTCCTTGATCTTGCCTACTGCAAAGATGCAAAGGGGAGCATCAGCCACAAGTTCCTGTGAGCAGAAAGAACCCGGGACAAAACAGGAAGGGGTTCGTGGAATTTAAGAACAGGGACCCAGTGGCTCAGCAGAAGGATCAGGAGTCACGGGTGGGAGTGCAAATGAGCAGGGTCTGAAGAAGGGAGGTTTTCAGGGCAGCGAGAAGAGGCTATCCATGTGTCCCGAAGGGTCCCTGAATGGATTCTCTGAACCCTTCTGCCCCAGCAATGAGCTTGTTTGCTCATTGCTGGGGCAGAAGGGTTCAGAGTCCAGGCGTGAAGGAGCCTCCGTGGAAGTTGCCTGCCTCCGCAGAGTTAGCCAGGAGCCAAATGTTGGCACTTGAGCCCCAGTTGAAAGTTACTGCCTTGGTCTCAAGCCGGTCTGGAAGCTTAACCCTCGCGTCACAGGGGACTGGAGATGTTTTGGAAGGCATTTGCATGCCTGTGTCTCAGGGAAACACGGTCGGTTTGCCCGAAATAGTGGATTCCGTGATTGGAACAGTGCATGGCGTTTCTCGATTTACAGGACAAAGTCAGAAATGAACACCACATCCTGAGGGGATCGTCGTGGGCTTGGAAAGATCATTGACATCTGTTCTTGGCAAAAGGGGTCATAAAATAAAATGGCCAAAGCGGCTGTTTACAAGTCCGAAGTGACCCTACAATATTTGATTCAGGACCCACAAAATACCGACTCTCCACAATCACTACGGTCTGATCACGATCTGCTGTCGAGCATGATTCAGTCAGCTGTGACTTGTTTCTACACAGTGGTTGTCAAACTTCCTGCGACTGCCACACTTGAAGACAATTCCTCGTGTTGTGAGAACCCCAACAATGAAATTATTCTGTTGCTAACTTGTAAGTGTTGTTTTGCAAAGCTACTTCTATCAAACGTATTGCAAATGTCTGACATGCAGCAGTTCTTAATCGAAACCTGGGACACAGTCCCTCAAGCCCCAACTGGCTTGAGCCCCTCAGCATGAGAATTGCTGGCCTATATGCACAGGCCCTTTTATAACCTTTGGTTTCCTTTAAGTGGTTGAGTGTTCAGAATCAAACCCAGGACTTTGTGAATACTTGAGAGGTACGACCCGAACCTTTTCTTCCTTTTTTCCTTTTCATTTCTTTTCCTTCTTTCTTTTCTATTGTTTCGTTTCTAAATTTCCGAGTCAGGATCGTTCCTGGTTCTCTGCTCATACATTCCATCCTTCCGACTCAGTCACCCTTGTGTTTCGGTACAGGCTGTGTCCCCAAGCATTGCAGACCTTCTTCCAAACAATGATGGGATCAGAAGGTGGAGATGTGCAGGCATCATATATGAGAATTTTTTTCTCCAAGAAAACCTGCAAGCGTTTATGATGTCTGAGTGACCTCGCAGGGGCCTGGATTCAGTCCTCAGCATCTAGATGGTAGCCGCTCTATGTGGCTACCTTTGCAGAAGTTCCAACATCCACATTGGTGACCCCTGCAGAGACCAGCTCCTGTAAGTTAAAAAGCTGACATTGACCCGTAATGGTGGAGGGCTCCTTGATCTTGCCCCGGGGAAAAAAGCAAAGAGTAGAGTCAGCCACAAGATCTTGTAAGCAGAAAGAACCAGGGAAAGGACCGGAAGGGGTTCCTGGAATTTTAGAGAGAGGACCCTGGGGCTCAGCAGGAGGATCAGGACGCACGGGTGAGGGTGCGCCTGAGCATAGTCAGAAGAAGGGAGGTTCTCATGGCGGCGAGAAGAGGCTCACCACGTGTCCGGAAGGGTCCTTGAATGAATTCTCTGAACCCTTCTGCCCCAGCCATGAGCAGTTACTGCTCATGGCTGGGGCAGAAGGGTTCAGAGGGCAACCATGAAGGCAACTCCCTGGAAGCTGCCTGCCTCCGCAGTGGCAGTCTGCTGCCACACGGTGGCGCACGTGTCCCACTTGATAGTAACTGCATCTGTCTCAAGCTGGTCTGGAGGCTGAACCCTAGCTTCACAGGGGACTGGAGATGTTTTTGAAGCCATTCACATGATTGTGTCTCATGGACACACAGTCGGTTTGCCCGAAATAGTGTATTCCATGGTGGGAACAACGCATGGCGCTTCTCGAGTTACAGGACAAAGTTCAGAAATGAACACCACATCCTGAGGGGATCAGCGTTGGGTTCGAAAGAACATTGACACCTGTTCATGGCAAAAGGGGTCATAAAGAGAAATGACCAAAGTGGCTGTTTACATGTCCGAAATGCCCCTACAATATTTGATTCAGGACCCCCAGTATAGCAAGTCTCCACAATCACTAAGGGCTGATCATGATCTGCTATGGAGCATGATTCACTCAGGTGTGACTTATTTCTACACAGTGGTTCTCAACCTTCCTAAGACCGCCACACTTGAATACACTTTCTCGTGTTGTGGGGACCCCGATAATGAAGTTCTTCTGTTGCTAATTAGCAACTTTTGTTTTGCGAAGCAACTTGTATGAATCTTAATGCAAATGTCTGACACGCAGCAGTTCTTAATCGAATCCTGGGACAATGTTCTTCACGCTCCACATTGGTTGTGCCCGCTGCATGAGAATTGCTGCCTCATATGCACAGGCCCTGTTAGAACCTTCTGTTTCTCTTAAGTGTTTGGGTGCTCAGGATCAAACCCAGGACTTTGTGAATCCTGGAGAGGTACGATCCAAACATTTCCTTTCGTTTCCTTTCCTTGTCTTTTCTATTCATTCCCTTTCAGTTTTTTGAGATAGGATCTATCTGAGCTCCCCTCACAGACAACCCATGCTTCTGCTTCAAGCACTGTTGCAGCTCGGTGACAGGCCCATGTCCACAAGCGTGGCAGAACGTTTTACCAGCAATGAAGAAATCAGATGATGGAGATGTGCTGGCATCCAAAGGGAGAGTTGTTTTCTACAAAATCACCTCCAGAGCATTTATGATGCCTGCTTGCCCTAGCAGGGGCCTGGATTCAGTACTCAGTGTCTACATGCTAGCTCCTACATGTGGCTACCGTTCCAGTGGTTCGAACATCCAGTCTGCTGACCCTTGAAAGAAGCAGCTGGTGTAAGTGAAAAAGCTGACATTGACCCATAATGGAGGAGGGCTCCTTGATCTTGCCTACTGCAAAGATGCAAAGGGGAGCATCAGCCACAAGTTCCTGTGAGCAGAAAGAACCCGGGACAAAACAGGAAGGGGTTCGTGGAATTTAAGAACAGGGACCCAGTGGCTCAGCAGAAGGATCAGGAGTCACGGGTGGGAGTGCAAATGAGCAGGGTCTGAAGAAGGGAGGTTTTCAGGGCAGCGAGAAGAGGCTATCCATGTGTCCCGAAGGGTCCCTGAATGGATTCTCTGAACCCTTCTGCCCCAGCAATGAGCTTGTTTGCTCATTGCTGGGGCAGAAGGGTTCAGAGTCCAGGCGTGAAGGAGCCTCCGTGGAAGTTGCCTGCCTCCGCAGAGTTAGCCAGGAGCCAAATGTTGGCACTTGAGCCCCAGTTGAAAGTTACTGCCTTGGTCTCAAGCCGGTCTGGAAGCTTAACCCTCGCGTCACAGGGGACTGGAGATGTTTTGGAAGGCATTTGCATGCCTGTGTCTCAGGGAAACACGGTCGGTTTGCCCGAAATAGTGGATTCCGTGATTGGAACAGTGCATGGCGTTTCTCGATTTACAGGACAAAGTCAGAAATGAACACCACATCCTGAGGGGATCGTCGTGGGCTTGGAAAGATCATTGACATCTGTTCTTGGCAAAAGGGGTCATAAAATAAAATGGCCAAAGCGGCTGTTTACAAGTCCGAAGTGACCCTACAATATTTGATTCAGGACCCACAAAATACCGACTCTCCACAATCACTACGGTCTGATCACGATCTGCTGTCGAGCATGATTCAGTCAGCTGTGACTTGTTTCTACACAGTGGTTGTCAAACTTCCTGCGACTGCCACACTTGAAGACAATTCCTCGTGTTGTGAGAACCCCAACAATGAAATTATTCTGTTGCTAACTTGTAAGTGTTGTTTTGCAAAGCTACTTCTATCAAACGTATTGCAAATGTCTGACATGCAGCAGTTCTTAATCGAAACCTGGGACACAGTCCCTCAAGCCCCAACTGGCTTGAGCCCCTCAGCATGAGAATTGCTGGCCTATATGCACAGGCCCTTTTATAACCTTTGGTTTCCTTTAAGTGGTTGAGTGTTCAGAATCAAACCCAGGACTTTGTGAATACTTGAGAGGTACGACCCGAACCTTTTCTTCCTTTTTTCCTTTTCATTTCTTTTCCTTCTTTCTTTTCTATTGTTTCGTTTCTAAATTTCCGAGTCAGGATCGTTCCTGGTTCTCTGCTCATACATTCCATCCTTCCGACTCAGTCACCCTTGTGTTTCGGTACAGGCTGTGTCCCCAAGCATTGCAGACCTTCTTCCAAACAATGATGGGATCAGAAGGTGGAGATGTGCAGGCATCATATATGAGAATTTTTTTCTCCAAGAAAACCTGCAAGCGTTTATGATGTCTGAGTGACCTCGCAGGGGCCTGGATTCAGTCCTCAGCATCTAGATGGTAGCCGCTCTATGTGGCTACCTTTGCAGAAGTTCCAACATCCACATTGGTGACCCCTGCAGAGACCAGCTCCTGTAAGTTAAAAAGCTGACATTGACCCGTAATGGTGGAGGGCTCCTTGATCTTGCCCCGGGGAAAAAAGCAAAGAGTAGAGTCAGCCACAAGATCTTGTAAGCAGAAAGAACCAGGGAAAGGACCGGAAGGGGTTCCTGGAATTTTAGAGAGAGGACCCTGGGGCTCAGCAGGAGGATCAGGACGCACGGGTGAGGGTGCGCCTGAGCATAGTCAGAAGAAGGGAGGTTCTCATGGCGGCGAGAAGAGGCTCACCACGTGTCCGGAAGGGTCCTTGAATGAATTCTCTGAACCCTTCTGCCCCAGCCATGAGCAGTTACTGCTCATGGCTGGGGCAGAAGGGTTCAGAGGGCAACCATGAAGGCAACTCCCTGGAAGCTGCCTGCCTCCGCAGTGGCAGTCTGCTGCCACACGGTGGCGCACGTGTCCCACTTGATAGTAACTGCATCTGTCTCAAGCTGGTCTGGAGGCTGAACCCTAGCTTCACAGGGGACTGGAGATGTTTTTGAAGCCATTCACATGATTGTGTCTCATGGACACACAGTCGGTTTGCCCGAAATAGTGTATTCCATGGTGGGAACAACGCATGGCGCTTCTCGAGTTACAGGACAAAGTTCAGAAATGAACACCACATCCTGAGGGGATCAGCGTTGGGTTCGAAAGAACATTGACACCTGTTCATGGCAAAAGGGGTCATAAAGAGAAATGACCAAAGTGGCTGTTTACATGTCCGAAATGCCCCTACAATATTTGATTCAGGACCCCCAGTATAGCAAGTCTCCACAATCACTAAGGGCTGATCATGATCTGCTATGGAGCATGATTCACTCAGGTGTGACTTATTTCTACACAGTGGTTCTCAACCTTCCTAAGACCGCCACACTTGAATACACTTTCTCGTGTTGTGGGGACCCCGATAATGAAGTTCTTCTGTTGCTAATTAGCAACTTTTGTTTTGCGAAGCAACTTGTATGAATCTTAATGCAAATGTCTGACACGCAGCAGTTCTTAATCGAATCCTGGGACAATGTTCTTCACGCTCCACATTGGTTGTGCCCGCTGCATGAGAATTGCTGCCTCATATGCACAGGCCCTGTTAGAACCTTCTGTTTCTCTTAAGTGTTTGGGTGCTCAGGATCAAACCCAGGACTTTGTGAATCCTGGAGAGGTACGATCCAAACATTTCCTTTCGTTTCCTTTCCTTGTCTTTTCTATTCATTCCCTTTCAGTTTTTTGAGATAGGATCTATCTGAGCTCCCCTCACAGACAACCCATGCTTCTGCTTCAAGCACTGTTGCAGCTCGGTGACAGGCCCATGTCCACAAGCGTGGCAGAACGTTTCTACCAGCAATGAAGAAATCAGATGATGGAGATGTGCTGGCATCCAAAGGGAGAGTTGTTTTCTACAAAATCACCTCCAGAGCATTTATGATGCCTGCTTGCCCTAGCAGGGGCCTGGATTCAGTACTCAGTGTCTACATGCTAGCTCCTACATGTGGCTACCGTTCCAGTGGTTCGAACATCCAGTCTGCTGACCCTTGAAAGAAGCAGCTGGTGTAAGTGAAAAAGCTGACATTGACCCATAATGGAGGAGGGCTCCTTGATCTTGCCTACTGCAAAGATGCAAAGGGGAGCATCAGCCACAAGTTCCTGTGAGCAGAAAGAACCCGGGACAAAACAGGAAGGGGTTCGTGGAATTTAAGAACAGGGACCCAGTGGCTCAGCAGAAGGATCAGGAGTCACGGGTGGGAGTGCAAATGAGCAGGGTCTGAAGAAGGGAGGTTTTCAGGGCAGCGAGAAGAGGCTATCCATGTGTCCCGAAGGGTCCCTGAATGGATTCTCTGAACCCTTCTGCCCCAGCAATGAGCTTGTTTGCTCATTGCTGGGGCAGAAGGGTTCAGAGTCCAGGCGTGAAGGAGCCTCCGTGGAAGTTGCCTGCCTCCGCAGAGTTAGCCAGGAGCCAAATGTTGGCACTTGAGCCCCAGTTGAAAGTTACTGCCTTGGTCTCAAGCCGGTCTGGAAGCTTAACCCTCGCGTCACAGGGGACTGGAGATGTTTTGGAAGGCATTTGCATGCCTGTGTCTCAGGGAAACACGGTCGGTTTGCCCGAAATAGTGGATTCCGTGATTGGAACAGTGCATGGCGTTTCTCGATTTACAGGACAAAGTCAGAAATGAACACCACATCCTGAGGGGATCGTCGTGGGCTTGGAAAGATCATTGACATCTGTTCTTGGCAAAAGGGGTCATAAAATAAAATGGCCAAAGCGGCTGTTTACAAGTCCGAAGTGACCCTACAATATTTGATTCAGGACCCACAAAATACCGACTCTCCACAATCACTACGGTCTGATCACGATCTGCTGTCGAGCATGATTCAGTCAGCTGTGACTTGTTTCTACACAGTGGTTGTCAAACTTCCTGCGACTGCCACACTTGAAGACAATTCCTCGTGTTGTGAGAACCCCAACAATGAAATTATTCTGTTGCTAACTTGTAAGTGTTGTTTTGCAAAGCTACTTCTATCAAACGTATTGCAAATGTCTGACATGCAGCAGTTCTTAATCGAAACCTGGGACACAGTCCCTCAAGCCCCAACTGGCTTGAGCCCCTCAGCATGAGAATTGCTGGCCTATATGCACAGGCCCTTTTATAACCTTTGGTTTCCTTTAAGTGGTTGAGTGTTCAGAATCAAACCCAGGACTTTGTGAATACTTGAGAGGTACGACCCGAACCTTTTCTTCCTTTTTTCCTTTTCATTTCTTTTCCTTCTTTCTTTTCTATTGTTTCGTTTCTAAATTTCCGAGTCAGGATCGTTCCTGGTTCTCTGCTCATACATTCCATCCTTCCGACTCAGTCACCCTTGTGTTTCGGTACAGGCTGTGTCCCCAAGCATTGCAGACCTTCTTCCAAACAATGATGGGATCAGAAGGTGGAGATGTGCAGGCATCATATATGAGAATTTTTTTCTCCAAGAAAACCTGCAAGCGTTTATGATGTCTGAGTGACCTCGCAGGGGCCTGGATTCAGTCCTCAGCATCTAGATGGTAGCCGCTCTATGTGGCTACCTTTGCAGAAGTTCCAACATCCACATTGGTGACCCCTGCAGAGACCAGCTCCTGTAAGTTAAAAAGCTGACATTGACCCGTAATGGTGGAGGGCTCCTTGATCTTGCCCCGGGAAAAAAGCAAAGAGTAGAGTCAGCCACAAGATCTTGTAAGCAGAAAGAACCAGGGAAAGGACCGGAAGGGGTTCCTGGAATTTTAGAGAGAGGACCCTGGGGCTCAGCAGGAGGATCAGGACGCACGGGTGAGGGTGCGCCTGAGCATAGTCAGAAGAAGGGAGGTTCTCATGGCGGCGAGAAGAGGCTCACCACGTGTCCGGAAGGGTCCTTGAATGAATTCTCTGAACCCTTCTGCCCCAGCCATGAGCAGTTACTGCTCATGGCTGGGGCAGAAGGGTTCAGAGGGCAACCATGAAGGCAACTCCCTGGAAGCTGCCTGCCTCCGCAGTGGCAGTCTGCTGCCACACGGTGGCGCACGTGTCCCACTTGATAGTAACTGCATCTGTCTCAAGCTGGTCTGGAGGCTGAACCCTAGCTTCACAGGGGACTGGAGATGTTTTTGAAGCCATTCACATGATTGTGTCTCATGGACACACAGTCGGTTTGCCCGAAATAGTGTATTCCATGGTGGGAACAACGCATGGCGCTTCTCGAGTTACAGGACAAAGTTCAGAAATGAACACCACATCCTGAGGGGATCAGCGTTGGGTTCGAAAGAACATTGACACCTGTTCATGGCAAAAGGGGTCATAAAGAGAAATGACCAAAGTGGCTGTTTACATGTCCGAAATGCCCCTACAATATTTGATTCAGGACCCCCAGTATAGCAAGTCTCCACAATCACTAAGGGCTGATCATGATCTGCTATGGAGCATGATTCACTCAGGTGTGACTTATTTCTACACAGTGGTTCTCAACCTTCCTAAGACCGCCACACTTGAATACACTTTCTCGTGTTGTGGGGACCCCGATAATGAAGTTCTTCTGTTGCTAATTAGCAACTTTTGTTTTGCGAAGCAACTTGTATGAATCTTAATGCAAATGTCTGACACGCAGCAGTTCTTAATCGAATCCTGGGACAATGTTCTTCACGCTCCACATTGGTTGTGCCCGCTGCATGAGAATTGCTGCCTCATATGCACAGGCCCTGTTAGAACCTTCTGTTTCTCTTAAGTGTTTGGGTGCTCAGGATCAAACCCAGGACTTTGTGAATCCTGGAGAGGTACGATCCAAACATTTCCTTTCGTTTCCTTTCCTTGTCTTTTCTATTCATTCCCTTTCAGTTTTTTGAGATAGGATCTATCTGAGCTCCCCTCACAGACAACCCATGCTTCTGCTTCAAGCACTGTTGCAGCTCGGTGACAGGCCCATGTCCACAAGCGTGGCAGAACGTTTCTACCAGCAATGAAGAAATCAGATGATGGAGATGTGCTGGCATCCAAAGGGAGAGTTGTTTTCTACAAAATCACCTCCAGAGCATTTATGATGCCTGCTTGCCCTAGCAGGGGCCTGGATTCAGTACTCAGTGTCTACATGCTAGCTCCTACATGTGGCTACCGTTCCAGTGGTTCGAACATCCAGTCTGCTGACCCTTGAAAGAAGCAGCTGGTGTAAGTGAAAAAGCTGACATTGACCCATAATGGAGGAGGGCTCCTTGATCTTGCCTACTGCAAAGATGCAAAGGGGAGCATCAGCCACAAGTTCCTGTGAGCAGAAAGAACCCGGGACAAAACAGGAAGGGGTTCGTGGAATTTAAGAACAGGGACCCAGTGGCTCAGCAGAAGGATCAGGAGTCACGGGTGGGAGTGCAAATGAGCAGGGTCTGAAGAAGGGAGGTTTTCAGGGCAGCGAGAAGAGGCTATCCATGTGTCCCGAAGGGTCCCTGAATGGATTCTCTGAACCCTTCTGCCCCAGCAATGAGCTTGTTTGCTCATTGCTGGGGCAGAAGGGTTCAGAGTCCAGGCGTGAAGGAGCCTCCGTGGAAGTTGCCTGCCTCCGCAGAGTTAGCCAGGAGCCAAATGTTGGCACTTGAGCCCCAGTTGAAAGTTACTGCCTTGGTCTCAAGCCGGTCTGGAAGCTTAACCCTCGCGTCACAGGGGACTGGAGATGTTTTGGAAGGCATTTGCATGCCTGTGTCTCAGGGAAACACGGTCGGTTTGCCCGAAATAGTGGATTCCGTGATTGGAACAGTGCATGGCGTTTCTCGATTTACAGGACAAAGTCAGAAATGAACACCACATCCTGAGGGGATCGTCGTGGGCTTGGAAAGATCATTGACATCTGTTCTTGGCAAAAGGGGTCATAAAATAAAATGGCCAAAGCGGCTGTTTACAAGTCCGAAGTGACCCTACAATATTTGATTCAGGACCCACAAAATACCGACTCTCCACAATCACTACGGTCTGATCACGATCTGCTGTCGAGCATGATTCAGTCAGCTGTGACTTGTTTCTACACAGTGGTTGTCAAACTTCCTGCGACTGCCACACTTGAAGACAATTCCTCGTGTTGTGAGAACCCCAACAATGAAATTATTCTGTTGCTAACTTGTAAGTGTTGTTTTGCAAAGCTACTTCTATCAAACGTATTGCAAATGTCTGACATGCAGCAGTTCTTAATCGAAACCTGGGACACAGTCCCTCAAGCCCCAACTGGCTTGAGCCCCTCAGCATGAGAATTGCTGGCCTATATGCACAGGCCCTTTTATAACCTTTGGTTTCCTTTAAGTGGTTGAGTGTTCAGAATCAAACCCAGGACTTTGTGAATACTTGAGAGGTACGACCCGAACCTTTTCTTCCTTTTTTCCTTTTCATTTCTTTTCCTTCTTTCTTTTCTATTGTTTCGTTTCTAAATTTCCGAGTCAGGATCGTTCCTGGTTCTCTGCTCATACATTCCATCCTTCCGACTCAGTCACCCTTGTGTTTCGGTACAGGCTGTGTCCCCAAGCATTGCAGACCTTCTTCCAAACAATGATGGGATCAGAAGGTGGAGATGTGCAGGCATCATATATGAGAATTTTTTTCTCCAAGAAAACCTGCAAGCGTTTATGATGTCTGAGTGACCTCGCAGGGGCCTGGATTCAGTCCTCAGCATCTAGATGGTAGCCGCTCTATGTGGCTACCTTTGCAGAAGTTCCAACATCCACATTGGTGACCCCTGCAGAGACCAGCTCCTGTAAGTTAAAAAGCTGACATTGACCCGTAATGGTGGAGGGCTCCTTGATCTTGCCCCGGGGAAAAAAGCAAAGAGTAGAGTCAGCCACAAGATCTTGTAAGCAGAAAGAACCAGGGAAAGGACCGGAAGGGGTTCCTGGAATTTTAGAGAGAGGACCCTGGGGCTCAGCAGGAGGATCAGGACGCACGGGTGAGGGTGCGCCTGAGCATAGTCAGAAGAAGGGAGGTTCTCATGGCGGCGAGAAGAGGCTCACCACGTGTCCGGAAGGGTCCTTGAATGAATTCTCTGAACCCTTCTGCCCCAGCCATGAGCAGTTACTGCTCATGGCTGGGGCAGAAGGGTTCAGAGGGCAACCATGAAGGCAACTCCCTGGAAGCTGCCTGCCTCCGCAGTGGCAGTCTGCTGCCACACGGTGGCGCACGTGTCCCACTTGATAGTAACTGCATCTGTCTCAAGCTGGTCTGGAGGCTGAACCCTAGCTTCACAGGGGACTGGAGATGTTTTTGAAGCCATTCACATGATTGTGTCTCATGGACACACAGTCGGTTTGCCCGAAATAGTGTATTCCATGGTGGGAACAACGCATGGCGCTTCTCGAGTTACAGGACAAAGTTCAGAAATGAACACCACATCCTGAGGGGATCAGCGTTGGGTTCGAAAGAACATTGACACCTGTTCATGGCAAAAGGGGTCATAAAGAGAAATGACCAAAGTGGCTGTTTACATGTCCGAAATGCCCCTACAATATTTGATTCAGGACCCCCAGTATAGCAAGTCTCCACAATCACTAAGGGCTGATCATGATCTGCTATGGAGCATGATTCACTCAGGTGTGACTTATTTCTACACAGTGGTTCTCAACCTTCCTAAGACCGCCACACTTGAATACACTTTCTCGTGTTGTGGGGACCCCGATAATGAAGTTCTTCTGTTGCTAATTAGCAACTTTTGTTTTGCGAAGCAACTTGTATGAATCTTAATGCAAATGTCTGACACGCAGCAGTTCTTAATCGAATCCTGGGACAATGTTCTTCACGCTCCACATTGGTTGTGCCCGCTGCATGAGAATTGCTGCCTCATATGCACAGGCCCTGTTAGAACCTTCTGTTTCTCTTAAGTGTTTGGGTGCTCAGGATCAAACCCAGGACTTTGTGAATCCTGGAGAGGTACGATCCAAACATTTCCTTTCGTTTCCTTTCCTTGTCTTTTCTATTCATTCCCTTTCAGTTTTTTGAGATAGGATCTATCTGAGCTCCCCTCACAGACAACCCATGCTTCTGCTTCAAGCACTGTTGCAGCTCGGTGACAGGCCCATGTCCACAAGCGTGGCAGAACGTTTCTACCAGCAATGAAGAAATCAGATGATGGAGATGTGCTGGCATCCAAAGGGAGAGTTGTTTTCTACAAAATCACCTCCAGAGCATTTATGATGCCTGCTTGCCCTAGCAGGGGCCTGGATTCAGTACTCAGTGTCTACATGCTAGCTCCTACATGTGGCTACCGTTCCAGTGGTTCGAACATCCAGTCTGCTGACCCTTGAAAGAAGCAGCTGGTGTAAGTGAAAAAGCTGACATTGACCCATAATGGAGGAGGGCTCCTTGATCTTGCCTACTGCAAAGATGCAAAGGGGAGCATCAGCCACAAGTTCCTGTGAGCAGAAAGAACCCGGGACAAAACAGGAAGGGGTTCGTGGAATTTAAGAACAGGGACCCAGTGGCTCAGCAGAAGGATCAGGAGTCACGGGTGGGAGTGCAAATGAGCAGGGTCTGAAGAAGGGAGGTTTTCAGGGCAGCGAGAAGAGGCTATCCATGTGTCCCGAAGGGTCCCTGAATGGATTCTCTGAACCCTTCTGCCCCAGCAATGAGCTTGTTTGCTCATTGCTGGGGCAGAAGGGTTCAGAGTCCAGGCGTGAAGGAGCCTCCGTGGAAGTTGCCTGCCTCCGCAGAGTTAGCCAGGAGCCAAATGTTGGCACTTGAGCCCCAGTTGAAAGTTACTGCCTTGGTCTCAAGCCGGTCTGGAAGCTTAACCCTCGCGTCACAGGGGACTGGAGATGTTTTGGAAGGCATTTGCATGCCTGTGTCTCAGGGAAACACGGTCGGTTTGCCCGAAATAGTGGATTCCGTGATTGGAACAGTGCATGGCGTTTCTCGATTTACAGGACAAAGTCAGAAATGAACACCACATCCTGAGGGGATCGTCGTGGGCTTGGAAAGATCATTGACATCTGTTCTTGGCAAAAGGGGTCATAAAATAAAATGGCCAAAGCGGCTGTTTACAAGTCCGAAGTGACCCTACAATATTTGATTCAGGACCCACAAAATACCGACTCTCCACAATCACTACGGTCTGATCACGATCTGCTGTCGAGCATGATTCAGTCAGCTGTGACTTGTTTCTACACAGTGGTTGTCAAACTTCCTGCGACTGCCACACTTGAAGACAATTCCTCGTGTTGTGAGAACCCCAACAATGAAATTATTCTGTTGCTAACTTGTAAGTGTTGTTTTGCAAAGCTACTTCTATCAAACGTATTGCAAATGTCTGACATGCAGCAGTTCTTAATCGAAACCTGGGACACAGTCCCTCAAGCCCCAACTGGCTTGAGCCCCTCAGCATGAGAATTGCTGGCCTATATGCACAGGCCCTTTTATAACCTTTGGTTTCCTTTAAGTGGTTGAGTGTTCAGAATCAAACCCAGGACTTTGTGAATACTTGAGAGGTACGACCCGAACCTTTTCTTCCTTTTTTCCTTTTCATTTCTTTTCCTTCTTTCTTTTCTATTGTTTCGTTTCTAAATTTCCGAGTCAGGATCGTTCCTGGTTCTCTGCTCATACATTCCATCCTTCCGACTCAGTCACCCTTGTGTTTCGGTACAGGCTGTGTCCCCAAGCATTGCAGACCTTCTTCCAAACAATGATGGGATCAGAAGGTGGAGATGTGCAGGCATCATATATGAGAATTTTTTTCTCCAAGAAAACCTGCAAGCGTTTATGATGTCTGAGTGACCTCGCAGGGGCCTGGATTCAGTCCTCAGCATCTAGATGGTAGCCGCTCTATGTGGCTACCTTTGCAGAAGTTCCAACATCCACATTGGTGACCCCTGCAGAGACCAGCTCCTGTAAGTTAAAAAGCTGACATTGACCCGTAATGGTGGAGGGCTCCTTGATCTTGCCCCGGGGAAAAAAGCAAAGAGTAGAGTCAGCCACAAGATCTTGTAAGCAGAAAGAACCAGGGAAAGGACCGGAAGGGGTTCCTGGAATTTTAGAGAGAGGACCCTGGGGCTCAGCAGGAGGATCAGGACGCACGGGTGAGGGTGCGCCTGAGCATAGTCAGAAGAAGGGAGGTTCTCATGGCGGCGAGAAGAGGCTCACCACGTGTCCGGAAGGGTCCTTGAATGAATTCTCTGAACCCTTCTGCCCCAGCCATGAGCAGTTACTGCTCATGGCTGGGGCAGAAGGGTTCAGAGGGCAACCATGAAGGCAACTCCCTGGAAGCTGCCTGCCTCCGCAGTGGCAGTCTGCTGCCACACGGTGGCGCACGTGTCCCACTTGATAGTAACTGCATCTGTCTCAAGCTGGTCTGGAGGCTGAACCCTAGCTTCACAGGGGACTGGAGATGTTTTTGAAGCCATTCACATGATTGTGTCTCATGGACACACAGTCGGTTTGCCCGAAATAGTGTATTCCATGGTGGGAACAACGCATGGCGCTTCTCGAGTTACAGGACAAAGTTCAGAAATGAACACCACATCCTGAGGGGATCAGCGTTGGGTTCGAAAGAACATTGACACCTGTTCATGGCAAAAGGGGTCATAAAGAGAAATGACCAAAGTGGCTGTTTACATGTCCGAAATGCCCCTACAATATTTGATTCAGGACCCCCAGTATAGCAAGTCTCCACAATCACTAAGGGCTGATCATGATCTGCTATGGAGCATGATTCACTCAGGTGTGACTTATTTCTACACAGTGGTTCTCAACCTTCCTAAGACCGCCACACTTGAATACACTTTCTCGTGTTGTGGGGACCCCGATAATGAAGTTCTTCTGTTGCTAATTAGCAACTTTTGTTTTGCGAAGCAACTTGTATGAATCTTAATGCAAATGTCTGACACGCAGCAGTTCTTAATCGAATCCTGGGACAATGTTCTTCACGCTCCACATTGGTTGTGCCCGCTGCATGAGAATTGCTGCCTCATATGCACAGGCCCTGTTAGAACCTTCTGTTTCTCTTAAGTGTTTGGGTGCTCAGGATCAAACCCAGGACTTTGTGAATCCTGGAGAGGTACGATCCAAACATTTCCTTTCGTTTCCTTTCCTTGTCTTTTCTATTCATTCCCTTTCAGTTTTTTGAGATAGGATCTATCTGAGCTCCCCTCACAGACAACCCATGCTTCTGCTTCAAGCACTGTTGCAGCTCGGTGACAGGCCCATGTCCACAAGCGTGGCAGAACGTTTCTACCAGCAATGAAGAAATCAGATGATGGAGATGTGCTGGCATCCAAAGGGAGAGTTGTTTTCTACAAAATCACCTCCAGAGCATTTATGATGCCTGCTTGCCCTAGCAGGGGCCTGGATTCAGTACTCAGTGTCTACATGCTAGCTCCTACATGTGGCTACCGTTCCAGTGGTTCGAACATCCAGTCTGCTGACCCTTGAAAGAAGCAGCTGGTGTAAGTGAAAAAGCTGACATTGACCCATAATGGAGGAGGGCTCCTTGATCTTGCCTACTGCAAAGATGCAAAGGGGAGCATCAGCCACAAGTTCCTGTGAGCAGAAAGAACCCGGGACAAAACAGGAAGGGGTTCGTGGAATTTAAGAACAGGGACCCAGTGGCTCAGCAGAAGGATCAGGAGTCACGGGTGGGAGTGCAAATGAGCAGGGTCTGAAGAAGGGAGGTTTTCAGGGCAGCGAGAAGAGGCTATCCATGTGTCCCGAAGGGTCCCTGAATGGATTCTCTGAACCCTTCTGCCCCAGCAATGAGCTTGTTTGCTCATTGCTGGGGCAGAAGGGTTCAGAGTCCAGGCGTGAAGGAGCCTCCGTGGAAGTTGCCTGCCTCCGCAGAGTTAGCCAGGAGCCAAATGTTGGCACTTGAGCCCCAGTTGAAAGTTACTGCCTTGGTCTCAAGCCGGTCTGGAAGCTTAACCCTCGCGTCACAGGGGACTGGAGATGTTTTGGAAGGCATTTGCATGCCTGTGTCTCAGGGAAACACGGTCGGTTTGCCCGAAATAGTGGATTCCGTGATTGGAACAGTGCATGGCGTTTCTCGATTTACAGGACAAAGTCAGAAATGAACACCACATCCTGAGGGGATCGTCGTGGGCTTGGAAAGATCATTGACATCTGTTCTTGGCAAAAGGGGTCATAAAATAAAATGGCCAAAGCGGCTGTTTACAAGTCCGAAGTGACCCTACAATATTTGATTCAGGACCCACAAAATACCGACTCTCCACAATCACTACGGTCTGATCACGATCTGCTGTCGAGCATGATTCAGTCAGCTGTGACTTGTTTCTACACAGTGGTTGTCAAACTTCCTGCGACTGCCACACTTGAAGACAATTCCTCGTGTTGTGAGAACCCCAACAATGAAATTATTCTGTTGCTAACTTGTAAGTGTTGTTTTGCAAAGCTACTTCTATCAAACGTATTGCAAATGTCTGACATGCAGCAGTTCTTAATCGAAACCTGGGACACAGTCCCTCAAGCCCCAACTGGCTTGAGCCCCTCAGCATGAGAATTGCTGGCCTATATGCACAGGCCCTTTTATAACCTTTGGTTTCCTTTAAGTGGTTGAGTGTTCAGAATCAAACCCAGGACTTTGTGAATACTTGAGAGGTACGACCCGAACCTTTTCTTCCTTTTTTCCTTTTCATTTCTTTTCCTTCTTTCTTTTCTATTGTTTCGTTTCTAAATTTCCGAGTCAGGATCGTTCCTGGTTCTCTGCTCATACATTCCATCCTTCCGACTCAGTCACCCTTGTGTTTCGGTACAGGCTGTGTCCCCAAGCATTGCAGACCTTCTTCCAAACAATGATGGGATCAGAAGGTGGAGATGTGCAGGCATCATATATGAGAATTTTTTTCTCCAAGAAAACCTGCAAGCGTTTATGATGTCTGAGTGACCTCGCAGGGGCCTGGATTCAGTCCTCAGCATCTAGATGGTAGCCGCTCTATGTGGCTACCTTTGCAGAAGTTCCAACATCCACATTGGTGACCCCTGCAGAGACCAGCTCCTGTAAGTTAAAAAGCTGACATTGACCCGTAATGGTGGAGGGCTCCTTGATCTTGCCCCGGGGAAAAAAGCAAAGAGTAGAGTCAGCCACAAGATCTTGTAAGCAGAAAGAACCAGGGAAAGGACCGGAAGGGGTTCCTGGAATTTTAGAGAGAGGACCCTGGGGCTCAGCAGGAGGATCAGGACGCACGGGTGAGGGTGCGCCTGAGCATAGTCAGAAGAAGGGAGGTTCTCATGGCGGCGAGAAGAGGCTCACCACGTGTCCGGAAGGGTCCTTGAATGAATTCTCTGAACCCTTCTGCCCCAGCCATGAGCAGTTACTGCTCATGGCTGGGGCAGAAGGGTTCAGAGGGCAACCATGAAGGCAACTCCCTGGAAGCTGCCTGCCTCCGCAGTGGCAGTCTGCTGCCACACGGTGGCGCACGTGTCCCACTTGATAGTAACTGCATCTGTCTCAAGCTGGTCTGGAGGCTGAACCCTAGCTTCACAGGGGACTGGAGATGTTTTTGAAGCCATTCACATGATTGTGTCTCATGGACACACAGTCGGTTTGCCCGAAATAGTGTATTCCATGGTGGGAACAACGCATGGCGCTTCTCGAGTTACAGGACAAAGTTCAGAAATGAACACCACATCCTGAGGGGATCAGCGTTGGGTTCGAAAGAACATTGACACCTGTTCATGGCAAAAGGGGTCATAAAGAGAAATGACCAAAGTGGCTGTTTACATGTCCGAAATGCCCCTACAATATTTGATTCAGGACCCCCAGTATAGCAAGTCTCCACAATCACTAAGGGCTGATCATGATCTGCTATGGAGCATGATTCACTCAGGTGTGACTTATTTCTACACAGTGGTTCTCAACCTTCCTAAGACCGCCACACTTGAATACACTTTCTCGTGTTGTGGGGACCCCGATAATGAAGTTCTTCTGTTGCTAATTAGCAACTTTTGTTTTGCGAAGCAACTTGTATGAATCTTAATGCAAATGTCTGACACGCAGCAGTTCTTAATCGAATCCTGGGACAATGTTCTTCACGCTCCACATTGGTTGTGCCCGCTGCATGAGAATTGCTGCCTCATATGCACAGGCCCTGTTAGAACCTTCTGTTTCTCTTAAGTGTTTGGGTGCTCAGGATCAAACCCAGGACTTTGTGAATCCTGGAGAGGTACGATCCAAACATTTCCTTTCGTTTCCTTTCCTTGTCTTTTCTATTCATTCCCTTTCAGTTTTTTGAGATAGGATCTATCTGAGCTCCCCTCACAGACAACCCATGCTTCTGCTTCAAGCACTGTTGCAGCTCGGTGACAGGCCCATGTCCACAAGCGTGGCAGAACGTTTCTACCAGCAATGAAGAAATCAGATGATGGAGATGTGCTGGCATCCAAAGGGAGAGTTGTTTTCTACAAAATCACCTCCAGAGCATTTATGATGCCTGCTTGCCCTAGCAGGGGCCTGGATTCAGTACTCAGTGTCTACATGCTAGCTCCTACATGTGGCTACCGTTCCAGTGGTTCGAACATCCAGTCTGCTGACCCTTGAAAGAAGCAGCTGGTGTAAGTGAAAAAGCTGACATTGACCCATAATGGAGGAGGGCTCCTTGATCTTGCCTACTGCAAAGATGCAAAGGGGAGCATCAGCCACAAGTTCCTGTGAGCAGAAAGAACCCGGGACAAAACAGGAAGGGGTTCGTGGAATTTAAGAACAGGGACCCAGTGGCTCAGCAGAAGGATCAGGAGTCACGGGTGGGAGTGCAAATGAGCAGGGTCTGAAGAAGGGAGGTTTTCAGGGCAGCGAGAAGAGGCTATCCATGTGTCCCGAAGGGTCCCTGAATGGATTCTCTGAACCCTTCTGCCCCAGCAATGAGCTTGTTTGCTCATTGCTGGGGCAGAAGGGTTCAGAGTCCAGGCGTGAAGGAGCCTCCGTGGAAGTTGCCTGCCTCCGCAGAGTTAGCCAGGAGCCAAATGTTGGCACTTGAGCCCCAGTTGAAAGTTACTGCCTTGGTCTCAAGCCGGTCTGGAAGCTTAACCCTCGCGTCACAGGGGACTGGAGATGTTTTGGAAGGCATTTGCATGCCTGTGTCTCAGGGAAACACGGTCGGTTTGCCCGAAATAGTGGATTCCGTGATTGGAACAGTGCATGGCGTTTCTCGATTTACAGGACAAAGTCAGAAATGAACACCACATCCTGAGGGGATCGTCGTGGGCTTGGAAAGATCATTGACATCTGTTCTTGGCAAAAGGGGTCATAAAATAAAATGGCCAAAGCGGCTGTTTACAAGTCCGAAGTGACCCTACAATATTTGATTCAGGACCCACAAAATACCGACTCTCCACAATCACTACGGTCTGATCACGATCTGCTGTCGAGCATGATTCAGTCAGCTGTGACTTGTTTCTACACAGTGGTTGTCAAACTTCCTGCGACTGCCACACTTGAAGACAATTCCTCGTGTTGTGAGAACCCCAACAATGAAATTATTCTGTTGCTAACTTGTAAGTGTTGTTTTGCAAAGCTACTTCTATCAAACGTATTGCAAATGTCTGACATGCAGCAGTTCTTAATCGAAACCTGGGACACAGTCCCTCAAGCCCCAACTGGCTTGAGCCCCTCAGCATGAGAATTGCTGGCCTATATGCACAGGCCCTTTTATAACCTTTGGTTTCCTTTAAGTGGTTGAGTGTTCAGAATCAAACCCAGGACTTTGTGAATACTTGAGAGGTACGACCCGAACCTTTTCTTCCTTTTTTCCTTTTCATTTCTTTTCCTTCTTTCTTTTCTATTGTTTCGTTTCTAAATTTCCGAGTCAGGATCGTTCCTGGTTCTCTGCTCATACATTCCATCCTTCCGACTCAGTCACCCTTGTGTTTCGGTACAGGCTGTGTCCCCAAGCATTGCAGACCTTCTTCCAAACAATGATGGGATCAGAAGGTGGAGATGTGCAGGCATCATATATGAGAATTTTTTTCTCCAAGAAAACCTGCAAGCGTTTATGATGTCTGAGTGACCTCGCAGGGGCCTGGATTCAGTCCTCAGCATCTAGATGGTAGCCGCTCTATGTGGCTACCTTTGCAGAAGTTCCAACATCCACATTGGTGACCCCTGCAGAGACCAGCTCCTGTAAGTTAAAAAGCTGACATTGACCCGTAATGGTGGAGGGCTCCTTGATCTTGCCCCGGGGAAAAAAGCAAAGAGTAGAGTCAGCCACAAGATCTTGTAAGCAGAAAGAACCAGGGAAAGGACCGGAAGGGGTTCCTGGAATTTTAGAGAGAGGACCCTGGGGCTCAGCAGGAGGATCAGGACGCACGGGTGAGGGTGCGCCTGAGCATAGTCAGAAGAAGGGAGGTTCTCATGGCGGCGAGAAGAGGCTCACCACGTGTCCGGAAGGGTCCTTGAATGAATTCTCTGAACCCTTCTGCCCCAGCCATGAGCAGTTACTGCTCATGGCTGGGGCAGAAGGGTTCAGAGGGCAACCATGAAGGCAACTCCCTGGAAGCTGCCTGCCTCCGCAGTGGCAGTCTGCTGCCACACGGTGGCGCACGTGTCCCACTTGATAGTAACTGCATCTGTCTCAAGCTGGTCTGGAGGCTGAACCCTAGCTTCACAGGGGACTGGAGATGTTTTTGAAGCCATTCACATGATTGTGTCTCATGGACACACAGTCGGTTTGCCCGAAATAGTGTATTCCATGGTGGGAACAACGCATGGCGCTTCTCGAGTTACAGGACAAAGTTCAGAAATGAACACCACATCCTGAGGGGATCAGCGTTGGGTTCGAAAGAACATTGACACCTGTTCATGGCAAAAGGGGTCATAAAGAGAAATGACCAAAGTGGCTGTTTACATGTCCGAAATGCCCCTACAATATTTGATTCAGGACCCCCAGTATAGCAAGTCTCCACAATCACTAAGGGCTGATCATGATCTGCTATGGAGCATGATTCACTCAGGTGTGACTTATTTCTACACAGTGGTTCTCAACCTTCCTAAGACCGCCACACTTGAATACACTTTCTCGTGTTGTGGGGACCCCGATAATGAAGTTCTTCTGTTGCTAATTAGCAACTTTTGTTTTGCGAAGCAACTTGTATGAATCTTAATGCAAATGTCTGACACGCAGCAGTTCTTAATCGAATCCTGGGACAATGTTCTTCACGCTCCACATTGGTTGTGCCCGCTGCATGAGAATTGCTGCCTCATATGCACAGGCCCTGTTAGAACCTTCTGTTTCTCTTAAGTGTTTGGGTGCTCAGGATCAAACCCAGGACTTTGTGAATCCTGGAGAGGTACGATCCAAACATTTCCTTTCGTTTCCTTTCCTTGTCTTTTCTATTCATTCCCTTTCAGTTTTTTGAGATAGGATCTATCTGAGCTCCCCTCACAGACAACCCATGCTTCTGCTTCAAGCACTGTTGCAGCTCGGTGACAGGCCCATGTCCACAAGCGTGGCAGAACGTTTCTACCAGCAATGAAGAAATCAGATGATGGAGATGTGCTGGCATCCAAAGGGAGAGTTGTTTTCTACAAAATCACCTCCAGAGCATTTATGATGCCTGCTTGCCCTAGCAGGGGCCTGGATTCAGTACTCAGTGTCTACATGCTAGCTCCTACATGTGGCTACCGTTCCAGTGGTTCGAACATCCAGTCTGCTGACCCTTGAAAGAAGCAGCTGGTGTAAGTGAAAAAGCTGACATTGACCCATAATGGAGGAGGGCTCCTTGATCTTGCCTACTGCAAAGATGCAAAGGGGAGCATCAGCCACAAGTTCCTGTGAGCAGAAAGAACCCGGGACAAAACAGGAAGGGGTTCGTGGAATTTAAGAACAGGGACCCAGTGGCTCAGCAGAAGGATCAGGAGTCACGGGTGGGAGTGCAAATGAGCAGGGTCTGAAGAAGGGAGGTTTTCAGGGCAGCGAGAAGAGGCTATCCATGTGTCCCGAAGGGTCCCTGAATGGATTCTCTGAACCCTTCTGCCCCAGCAATGAGCTTGTTTGCTCATTGCTGGGGCAGAAGGGTTCAGAGTCCAGGCGTGAAGGAGCCTCCGTGGAAGTTGCCTGCCTCCGCAGAGTTAGCCAGGAGCCAAATGTTGGCACTTGAGCCCCAGTTGAAAGTTACTGCCTTGGTCTCAAGCCGGTCTGGAAGCTTAACCCTCGCGTCACAGGGGACTGGAGATGTTTTGGAAGGCATTTGCATGCCTGTGTCTCAGGGAAACACGGTCGGTTTGCCCGAAATAGTGGATTCCGTGATGGGAACAGTGCATGGCGTTTCTCGATTTACAGGACAAAGTCAGAAATGAACACCACATCCTGAGGGGATCGTCGTGGGCTTGGAAAGATCATTGACATCTGTTCTTGGCAAAAGGGGTCATAAAATAAAATGGCCAAAGCGGCTGTTTACAAGTCCGAAGTGACCCTACAATATTTGATTCAGGACCCACAAAATACCGACTCTCCACAATCACTACGGTCTGATCACGATCTGCTGTCGAGCATGATTCAGTCAGCTGTGACTTGTTTCTACACAGTGGTTGTCAAACTTCCTGCGACTGCCACACTTGAAGACAATTCCTCGTGTTGTGAGAACCCCAACAATGAAATTATTCTGTTGCTAACTTGTAAGTGTTGTTTTGCAAAGCTACTTCTATCAAACGTATTGCAAATGTCTGACATGCAGCAGTTCTTAATCGAAACCTGGGACACAGTCCCTCAAGCCCCAACTGGCTTGAGCCCCTCAGCATGAGAATTGCTGGCCTATATGCACAGGCCCTTTTATAACCTTTGGTTTCCTTTAAGTGGTTGAGTGTTCAGAATCAAACCCAGGACTTTGTGAATACTTGAGAGGTACGACCCGAACCTTTTCTTCCTTTTTTCCTTTTCATTTCTTTTCCTTCTTTCTTTTCTATTGTTTCGTTTCTAAATTTCCGAGTCAGGATCGTTCCTGGTTCTCTGCTCATACATTCCATCCTTCCGACTCAGTCACCCTTGTGTTTCGGTACAGGCTGTGTCCCCAAGCATTGCAGACCTTCTTCCAAACAATGATGGGATCAGAAGGTGGAGATGTGCAGGCATCATATATGAGAATTTTTTTCTCCAAGAAAACCTGCAAGCGTTTATGATGTCTGAGTGACCTCGCAGGGGCCTGGATTCAGTCCTCAGCATCTAGATGGTAGCCGCTCTATGTGGCTACCTTTGCAGAAGTTCCAACATCCACATTGGTGACCCCTGCAGAGACCAGCTCCTGTAAGTTAAAAAGCTGACATTGACCCGTAATGGTGGAGGGCTCCTTGATCTTGCCCCGGGGAAAAAAGCAAAGAGTAGAGTCAGCCACAAGATCTTGTAAGCAGAAAGAACCAGGGAAAGGACCGGAAGGGGTTCCTGGAATTTTAGAGAGAGGACCCTGGGGCTCAGCAGGAGGATCAGGACGCACGGGTGAGGGTGCGCCTGAGCATAGTCAGAAGAAGGGAGGTTCTCATGGCGGCGAGAAGAGGCTCACCACGTGTCCAGAAGGGTCCTTGAATGAATTCTCTGAACCCTTCTGCCCCAGCCATGAGCAGTTACTGCTCATGGCTGGGGCAGAAGGGTTCAGAGGGCAACCATGAAGGCAACTCCCTGGAAGCTGCCTGCCTCCGCAGTGGCAGTCTGCTGCCACACGGTGGCGCACGTGTCCCACTTGATAGTAACTGCATCTGTCTCAAGCTGGTCTGGAGGCTGAACCCTAGCTTCACAGGGGACTGGAGATGTTTTTGAAGCCATTCACATGATTGTGTCTCATGGACACACAGTCGGTTTGCCCGAAATAGTGTATTCCATGGTGGGAACAACGCATGGCGCTTCTCGAGTTACAGGACAAAGTTCAGAAATGAACACCACATCCTGAGGGGATCAGCGTTGGGTTCGAAAGAACATTGACACCTGTTCATGGCAAAAGGGGTCATAAAGAGAAATGACCAAAGTGGCTGTTTACATGTCCGAAATGCCCCTACAATATTTGATTCAGGACCCCCAGTATAGCAAGTCTCCACAATCACTAAGGGCTGATCATGATCTGCTATGGAGCATGATTCACTCAGGTGTGACTTATTTCTACACAGTGGTTCTCAACCTTCCTAAGACCGCCACACTTGAATACACTTTCTCGTGTTGTGGGGACCCCGATAATGAAGTTCTTCTGTTGCTAATTAGCAACTTTTGTTTTGCGAAGCAACTTGTATGAATCTTAATGCAAATGTCTGACACGCAGCAGTTCTTAATCGAATCCTGGGACAATGTTCTTCACGCTCCACATTGGTTGTGCCCGCTGCATGAGAATTGCTGCCTCATATGCACAGGCCCTGTTAGAACCTTCTGTTTCTCTTAAGTGTTTGGGTGCTCAGGATCAAACCCAGGACTTTGTGAATCCTGGAGAGGTACGATCCAAACATTTCCTTTCGTTTCCTTTCCTTGTCTTTTCTATTCATTCCCTTTCAGTTTTTTGAGATAGGATCTATCTGAGCTCCCCTCACAGACAACCCATGCTTCTGCTTCAAGCACTGTTGCAGCTCGGTGACAGGCCCATGTCCACAAGCGTGGCAGAACGTTTCTACCAGCAATGAAGAAATCAGATGATGGAGATGTGCTGGCATCCAAAGGGAGAGTTGTTTTCTACAAAATCACCTCCAGAGCATTTATGATGCCTGCTTGCCCTAGCAGGGGCCTGGATTCAGTACTCAGTGTCTACATGCTAGCTCCTACATGTGGCTACCGTTCCAGTGGTTCGAACATCCAGTCTGCTGACCCTTGAAAGAAGCAGCTGGTGTAAGTGAAAAAGCTGACATTGACCCATAATGGAGGAGGGCTCCTTGATCTTGCCTACTGCAAAGATGCAAAGGGGAGCATCAGCCACAAGTTCCTGTGAGCAGAAAGAACCCGGGACAAAACAGGAAGGGGTTCGTGGAATTTAGAACAGGGACCCAGTGGCTCAGCAGAAGGATCAGGAGTCACGGGTGGGAGTGCAAATGAGCAGGGTCTGAAGAAGGGAGGTTTTCAGGGCAGCGAGAAGAGGCTATCCATGTGTCCCGAAGGGTCCCTGAATGGATTCTCTGAACCCTTCTGCCCCAGCAATGAGCTTGTTTGCTCATTGCTGGGGCAGAAGGGTTCAGAGTCCAGGCGTGAAGGAGCCTCCGTGGAAGTTGCCTGCCTCCGCAGAGTTAGCCAGGAGCCAAATGTTGGCACTTGAGCCCCAGTTGAAAGTTACTGCCTTGGTCTCAAGCCGGTCTGGAAGCTTAACCCTCGCGTCACAGGGGACTGGAGATGTTTTGGAAGGCATTTGCATGCCTGTGTCTCAGGGAAACACGGTCGGTTTGCCCGAAATAGTGGATTCCGTGATGGGAACAGTGCATGGCGTTTCTCGATTTACAGGACAAAGTCAGAAATGAACACCACATCCTGAGGGGATCGTCGTGGGCTTGGAAAGATCATTGACATCTGTTCTTGGCAAAAGGGGTCATAAAATAAAATGGCCAAAGCGGCTGTTTACAAGTCCGAAGTGACCCTACAATATTTGATTCAGGACCCACAAAATACCGACTCTCCACAATCACTACGGTCTGATCACGATCTGCTGTCGAGCATGATTCAGTCAGCTGTGACTTGTTTCTACACAGTGGTTGTCAAACTTCCTGCGACTGCCACACTTGAAGACAATTCCTCGTGTTGTGAGAACCCCAACAATGAAATTATTCTGTTGCTAACTTGTAAGTGTTGTTTTGCAAAGCTACTTCTATCAAACGTATTGCAAATGTCTGACATGCAGCAGTTCTTAATCGAAACCTGGGACACAGTCCCTCAAGCCCCAACTGGCTTGAGCCCCTCAGCATGAGAATTGCTGGCCTATATGCACAGGCCCTTTTATAACCTTTGGTTTCCTTTAAGTGGTTGAGTGTTCAGAATCAAACCCAGGACTTTGTGAATACTTGAGAGGTACGACCCGAACCTTTTCTTCCTTTTTTCCTTCCTTTTTCATTTCTTTTCCTTCTTTCTTTTCTATTGTTTCGTTTCTAAATTTCCGAGTCAGGATCGTTCCTGGTTCTCTGCTCATACATTCCATCCTTCCGACTCAGTCACCCTTGTGTTTCGGTACAGGCTGTGTCCCCAAGCATTGCAGACCTTCTTCCAAACAATGATGGGATCAGAAGGTGGAGATGTGCAGGCATCATATATGAGAATTTTTTTCTCCAAGAAAACCTGCAAGCGTTTATGATGTCTGAGTGACCTCGCAGGGGCCTGGATTCAGTCCTCAGCATCTAGATGGTAGCCGCTCTATGTGGCTACCTTTGCAGAAGTTCCAACATCCACATTGGTGACCCCTGCAGAGACCAGCTCCTGTAAGTTAAAAAGCTGACATTGACCCGTAATGGTGGAGGGCTCCTTGATCTTGCCCCGGGGAAAAAAGCAAAGAGTAGAGTCAGCCACAAGATCTTGTAAGCAGAAAGAACCAGGGAAAGGACCGGAAGGGGTTCCTGGAATTTTAGAGAGAGGACCCTGGGGCTCAGCAGGAGGATCAGGACGCACGGGTGAGGGTGCGCCTGAGCATAGTCAGAAGAAGGGAGGTTCTCATGGCGGCGAGAAGAGGCTCACCACGTGTCCGGAAGGGTCCTTGAATGAATTCTCTGAACCCTTCTGCCCCAGCCATGAGCAGTTACTGCTCATGGCTGGGGCAGAAGGGTTCAGAGGGCAACCATGAAGGCAACTCCCTGGAAGCTGCCTGCCTCCGCAGTGGCAGTCTGCTGCCACACGGTGGCGCACGTGTCCCACTTGATAGTAACTGCATCTGTCTCAAGCTGGTCTGGAGGCTGAACCCTAGCTTCACAGGGGACTGGAGATGTTTTTGAAGCCATTCACATGATTGTGTCTCATGGACACACAGTCGGTTTGCCCGAAATAGTGTATTCCATGGTGGGAACAACGCATGGCGCTTCTCGAGTTACAGGACAAAGTTCAGAAATGAACACCACATCCTGAGGGGATCAGCGTTGGGTTCGAAAGAACATTGACACCTGTTCATGGCAAAAGGGGTCATAAAGAGAAATGACCAAAGTGGCTGTTTACATGTCCGAAATGCCCCTACAATATTTGATTCAGGACCCCCAGTATAGCAAGTCTCCACAATCACTAAGGGCTGATCATGATCTGCTATGGAGCATGATTCACTCAGGTGTGACTTATTTCTACACAGTGGTTCTCAACCTTCCTAAGACCGCCACACTTGAATACACTTTCTCGTGTTGTGGGGACCCCGATAATGAAGTTCTTCTGTTGCTAATTAGCAACTTTTGTTTTGCGAAGCAACTTGTATGAATCTTAATGCAAATGTCTGACACGCAGCAGTTCTTAATCGAATCCTGGGACAATGTTCTTCACGCTCCACATTGGTTGTGCCCGCTGCATGAGAATTGCTGCCTCATATGCACAGGCCCTGTTAGAACCTTCTGTTTCTCTTAAGTGTTTGGGTGCTCAGGATCAAACCCAGGACTTTGTGAATCCTGGAGAGGTACGATCCAAACATTTCCTTTCGTTTCCTTTCCTTGTCTTTTCTATTCATTCCCTTTCAGTTTTTTGAGATAGGATCTATCTGAGCTCCCCTCACAGACAACCCATGCTTCTGCTTCAAGCACTGTTGCAGCTCGGTGACAGGCCCATGTCCACAAGCGTGGCAGAACGTTTTTACCAGCAATGAAGAAATCAGATGATGGAGATGTGCTGGCATCCAAAGGGAGAGTTGTTTTCTACAAAATCACCTCCAGAGCATTTATGATGCCTGCTTGCCCTAGCAGGGGCCTGGATTCAGTACTCAGTGTCTACATGCTAGCTCCTACATGTGGCTACCGTTCCAGTGGTTCGAACATCCAGTCTGCTGACCCTTGAAAGAAGCAGCTGGTGTAAGTGAAAAAGCTGACATTGACCCATAATGGAGGAGGGCTCCTTGATCTTGCCTACTGCAAAGATGCAAAGGGGAGCATCAGCCACAAGTTCCTGTGAGCAGAAAGAACCCGGGACAAAACAGGAAGGGGTTCGTGGAATTTAAGAACAGGGACCCAGTGGCTCAGCAGAAGGATCAGGAGTCACGGGTGGGAGTGCAAATGAGCAGGGTCTGAAGAAGGGAGGTTTTCAGGGCAGCGAGAAGAGGCTATCCATGTGTCCCGAAGGGTCCCTGAATGGATTCTCTGAACCCTTCTGCCCCAGCAATGAGCTTGTTTGCTCATTGCTGGGGCAGAAGGGTTCAGAGTCCAGGCGTGAAGGAGCCTCCGTGGAAGTTGCCTGCCTCCGCAGAGTTAGCCAGGAGCCAAATGTTGGCACTTGAGCCCCAGTTGAAAGTTACTGCCTTGGTCTCAAGCCGGTCTGGAAGCTTAACCCTCGCGTCACAGGGGACTGGAGATGTTTTGGAAGGCATTTGCATGCCTGTGTCTCAGGGAAACACGGTCGGTTTGCCCGAAATAGTGGATTCCGTGATGGGAACAGTGCATGGCGTTTCTCGATTTACAGGACAAAGTCAGAAATGAACACCACATCCTGAGGGGATCGTCGTGGGCTTGGAAAGATCATTGACATCTGTTCTTGGCAAAAGGGGTCATAAAATAAAATGGCCAAAGCGGCTGTTTACAAGTCCGAAGTGACCCTACAATATTTGATTCAGGACCCACAAAATACCGACTCTCCACAATCACTACGGTCTGATCACGATCTGCTGTCGAGCATGATTCAGTCAGCTGTGACTTGTTTCTACACAGTGGTTGTCAAACTTCCTGCGACTGCCACACTTGAAGACAATTCCTCGTGTTGTGAGAACCCCAACAATGAAATTATTCTGTTGCTAACTTGTAAGTGTTGTTTTGCAAAGCTACTTCTATCAAACGTATTGCAAATGTCTGACATGCAGCAGTTCTTAATCGAAACCTGGGACACAGTCCCTCAAGCCCCAACTGGCTTGAGCCCCTCAGCATGAGAATTGCTGGCCTATATGCACAGGCCCTTTTATAACCTTTGGTTTCCTTTAAGTGGTTGAGTGTTCAGAATCAAACCCAGGACTTTGTGAATACTTGAGAGGTACGACCCGAACCTTTTCTTCCTTTTTTCCTTTTCATTTCTTTTCCTTCTTTCTTTTCTATTGTTTCGTTTCTAAATTTCCGAGTCAGGATCGTTCCTGGTTCTCTGCTCATACATTCCATCCTTCCGACTCAGTCACCCTTGTGTTTCGGTACAGGCTGTGTCCCCAAGCATTGCAGACCTTCTTCCAAACAATGATGGGATCAGAAGGTGGAGATGTGCAGGCATCATATATGAGAATTTTTTTCTCCAAGAAAACCTGCAAGCGTTTATGATGTCTGAGTGACCTCGCAGGGGCCTGGATTCAGTCCTCAGCATCTAGATGGTAGCCGCTCTATGTGGCTACCTTTGCAGAAGTTCCAACATCCACATTGGTGACCCCTGCAGAGACCAGCTCCTGTAAGTTAAAAAGCTGACATTGACCCGTAATGGTGGAGGGCTCCTTGATCTTGCCCCGGGGAAAAAAGCAAAGAGTAGAGTCAGCCACAAGATCTTGTAAGCAGAAAGAACCAGGGAAAGGACCGGAAGGGGTTCCTGGAATTTTAGAGAGAGGACCCTGGGGCTCAGCAGGAGGATCAGGACGCACGGGTGAGGGTGCGCCTGAGCATAGTCAGAAGAAGGGAGGTTCTCATGGCGGCGAGAAGAGGCTCACCACGTGTCCAGAAGGGTCCTTGAATGAATTCTCTGAACCCTTCTGCCCCAGCCATGAGCAGTTACTGCTCATGGCTGGGGCAGAAGGGTTCAGAGGGCAACCATGAAGGCAACTCCCTGGAAGCTGCCTGCCTCCGCAGTGGCAGTCTGCTGCCACACGGTGGCGCACGTGTCCCACTTGATAGTAACTGCATCTGTCTCAAGCTGGTCTGGAGGCTGAACCCTAGCTTCACAGGGGACTGGAGATGTTTTTGAAGCCATTCACATGATTGTGTCTCATGGACACACAGTCGGTTTGCCCGAAATAGTGTATTCCATGGTGGGAACAACGCATGGCGCTTCTCGAGTTACAGGACAAAGTTCAGAAATGAACACCACATCCTGAGGGGATCAGCGTTGGGTTCGAAAGAACATTGACACCTGTTCATGGCAAAAGGGGTCATAAAGAGAAATGACCAAAGTGGCTGTTTACATGTCCGAAATGCCCCTACAATATTTGATTCAGGACCCCCAGTATAGCAAGTCTCCACAATCACTAAGGGCTGATCATGATCTGCTATGGAGCATGATTCACTCAGGTGTGACTTATTTCTACACAGTGGTTCTCAACCTTCCTAAGACCGCCACACTTGAATACACTTTCTCGTGTTGTGGGGACCCCGATAATGAAGTTCTTCTGTTGCTAATTAGCAACTTTTGTTTTGCGAAGCAACTTGTATGAATCTTAATGCAAATGTCTGACACGCAGCAGTTCTTAATCGAATCCCTGGGACAATGTTCTTCACGCTCCACATTGGTTGTGCCCGCTGCATGAGAATTGCTGCCTCATATGCACAGGCCCTGTTAGAACCTTCTGTTTCTCTTAAGTGTTTGGGTGCTCAGGATCAAACCCAGGACTTTGTGAATCCTGGAGAGGTACGATCCAAACATTTCCTTTCGTTTCCTTTCCTTGTCTTTTCTATTCATTCCCTTTCAGTTTTTTGAGATAGGATCTATCTGAGCTCCCCTCACAGACAACCCATGCTTCTGCTTCAAGCACTGTTGCAGCTCGGTGACAGGCCCATGTCCACAAGCGTGGCAGAACGTTTCTACCAGCAATGAAGAAATCAGATGATGGAGATGTGCTGGCATCCAAAGGGAGAGTTGTTTTCTACAAAATCACCTCCAGAGCATTTATGATGCCTGCTTGCCCTAGCAGGGGCCTGGATTCAGTACTCAGTGTCTACATGCTAGCTCCTACATGTGGCTACCGTTCCAGTGGTTCGAACATCCAGTCTGCTGACCCTTGAAAGAAGCAGCTGGTGTAAGTGAAAAAGCTGACATTGACCCATAATGGAGGAGGGCTCCTTGATCTTGCCTACTGCAAAGATGCAAAGGGGAGCATCAGCCACAAGTTCCTGTGAGCAGAAAGAACCCGGGACAAAACAGGAAGGGGTTCGTGGAATTTAGAACAGGGACCCAGTGGCTCAGCAGAAGGATCAGGAGTCACGGGTGGGAGTGCAAATGAGCAGGGTCTGAAGAAGGGAGGTTTTCAGGGCAGCGAGAAGAGGCTATCCATGTGTCCCGAAGGGTCCCTGAATGGATTCTCTGAACCCTTCTGCCCCAGCAATGAGCTTGTTTGCTCATTGCTGGGGCAGAAGGGTTCAGAGTCCAGGCGTGAAGGAGCCTCCGTGGAAGTTGCCTGCCTCCGCAGAGTTAGCCAGGAGCCAAATGTTGGCACTTGAGCCCCAGTTGAAAGTTACTGCCTTGGTCTCAAGCCGGTCTGGAAGCTTAACCCTCGCGTCACAGGGGACTGGAGATGTTTTGGAAGGCATTTGCATGCCTGTGTCTCAGGGAAACACGGTCGGTTTGCCCGAAATAGTGGATTCCGTGATGGGAACAGTGCATGGCGTTTCTCGATTTACAGGACAAAGTCAGAAATGAACACCACATCCTGAGGGGATCGTCGTGGGCTTGGAAAGATCATTGACATCTGTTCTTGGCAAAAGGGGTCATAAAATAAAATGGCCAAAGCGGCTGTTTACAAGTCCGAAGTGACCCTACAATATTTGATTCAGGACCCACAAAATACCGACTCTCCACAATCACTACGGTCTGATCACGATCTGCTGTCGAGCATGATTCAGTCAGCTGTGACTTGTTTCTACACAGTGGTTGTCAAACTTCCTGCGACTGCCACACTTGAAGACAATTCCTCGTGTTGTGAGAACCCCAACAATGAAATTATTCTGTTGCTAACTTGTAAGTGTTGTTTTGCAAAGCTACTTCTATCAAACGTATTGCAAATGTCTGACATGCAGCAGTTCTTAATCGAAACCTGGGACACAGTCCCTCAAGCCCCAACTGGCTTGAGCCCCTCAGCATGAGAATTGCTGGCCTATATGCACAGGCCCTTTTATAACCTTTGGTTTCCTTTAAGTGGTTGAGTGTTCAGAATCAAACCCAGGACTTTGTGAATACTTGAGAGGTACGACCCGAACCTTTTCTTCCTTTTTTCCTTTTCATTTCTTTTCCTTCTTTCTTTTCTATTGTTTCGTTTCTAAATTTCCGAGTCAGGATCGTTCCTGGTTCTCTGCTCATACATTCCATCCTTCCGACTCAGTCACCCTTGTGTTTCGGTACAGGCTGTGTCCCCAAGCATTGCAGACCTTCTTCCAAACAATGATGGGATCAGAAGGTGGAGATGTGCAGGCATCATATATGAGAATTTTTTTCTCCAAGAAAACCTGCAAGCGTTTATGATGTCTGAGTGACCTCGCAGGGGCAGGCTGGATTCAGTCCTCAGCATCTAGATGGTAGCCGCTCTATGTGGCTACCTTTGCAGAAGTTCCAACATCCACATTGGTGACCCCTGCAGAGACCAGCTCCTGTAAGTTAAAAAGCTGACATTGACCCGTAATGGTGGAGGGCTCCTTGATCTTGCCCCGGGGAAAAAAGCAAAGAGTAGAGTCAGCCACAAGATCTTGTAAGCAGAAAGAACCAGGAAAGGGGGGGTTCCTGGAATTTTAGAGAGAGGACCCTGGGGCTCAGCAGGAGGATCAGGACGCACGGGTGAGGGTGCGCCTGAGCATAGTCAGAAGAAGGGAGGTTCTCATGGCGGCGAGAAGAGGCTCACCACGTGTCCGGAAGGGTCCTTGAATGAATTCTCTGAACCCTTCTGCCCCAGCCATGAGCAGTTACTGCTCATGGCTGGGGCAGAAGGGTTCAGAGGGCAACCATGAAGGCAACTCCCTGGAAGCTGCCTGCCTCCGCAGTGGCAGTCTGCTGCCACACAAGGTGGCGCACGTGTCCCACTTGATAGTAACTGCATCTGTCTCAAGCTGGTCTGGAGGCTGAACCCTAGCTTCACAGGGGACTGGAGATGTTTTTGAAGCCATTCACATGATTGTGTCTCATGGACACACAGTCGGTTTGCCCGAAATAGTGTATTCCATGGTGGGAACAACGCATGGCGCTTCTCGAGTTACAGGACAAAGTTCAGAAATGAACACCACATCCTGAGGGGATCAGCGTTGGGTTCGAAAGAACATTGACACCTGTTCATGGCAAAAGGGGTCATAAAGAGAAATGACCAAAGTGGCTGTTTACATGTCCGAAATGCCCCTACAATATTTGATTCAGGACCCCCAGTATAGCAAGTCTCCACAATCACTAAGGGCTGATCATGATCTGCTATGGAGCATGATTCACTCAGGTGTGACTTATTTCTACACAGTGGTTCTCAACCTTCCTAAGACCGCCACACTTGAATACACTTTCTCGTGTTGTGGGGACCCCGATAATGAAGTTCTTCTGTTGCTAATTAGCAACTTTTGTTTTGCGAAGCAACTTGTATGAATCTTAATGCAAATGTCTGACACGCAGCAGTTCTTAATCGAATCCTGGGACAATGTTCTTCACGCTCCACATTGGTTGTGCCCGCTGCATGAGAATTGCTGCCTCATATGCACAGGCCCTGTTAGAACCTTCTGTTTCTCTTAAGTGTTTGGGTGCTCAGGATCAAACCCAGGACTTTGTGAATCCTGGAGAGGTACGATCCAAACATTTCCTTTCGTTTCCTTTCCTTGTCTTTTCTATTCATTCCCTTTCAGTTTTTTGAGATAGGATCTATCTGAGCTCCCCTCACAGACAACCCATGCTTCTGCTTCAAGCACTGTTGCAGCTCGGTGACAGGCCCATGTCCACAAGCGTGGCAGAACGTTTCTACCAGCAATGAAGAAATCAGATGATGGAGATGTGCTGGCATCCAAAGGGAGAGTTGTTTTCTACAAAATCACCTCCAGAGCATTTATGATGCCTGCTTGCCCTAGCAGGGGCCTGGATTCAGTACTCAGTGTCTACATGCTAGCTCCTACATGTGGCTACCGTTCCAGTGGTTCGAACATCCAGTCTGCTGACCCTTGAAAGAAGCAGCTGGTGTAAGTGAAAAAGCTGACATTGACCCATAATGGAGGAGGGCTCCTTGATCTTGCCTACTGCAAAGATGCAAAGGGGAGCATCAGCCACAAGTTCCTGTGAGCAGAAAGAACCCGGGACAAAACAGGAAGGGGTTCGTGGAATTTAAGAACAGGGACCCAGTGGCTCAGCAGAAGGATCAGGAGTCACGGGTGGGAGTGCAAATGAGCAGGGTCTGAAGAAGGGAGGTTTTCAGGGCAGCGAGAAGAGGCTATCCATGTGTCCCGAAGGGTCCCTGAATGGATTCTCTGAACCCTTCTGCCCCAGCAATGAGCTTGTTTGCTCATTGCTGGGGCAGAAGGGTTCAGAGTCCAGGCGTGAAGGAGCCTCCGTGGAAGTTGCCTGCCTCCGCAGAGTTAGCCAGGAGCCAAATGTTGGCACTTGAGCCCCAGTTGAAAGTTACTGCCTTGGTCTCAAGCCGGTCTGGAAGCTTAACCCTCGCGTCACAGGGGACTGGAGATGTTTTGGAAGGCATTTGCATGCCTGTGTCTCAGGGAAACACGGTCGGTTTGCCCGAAATAGTGGATTCCGTGATGGGAACAGTGCATGGCGTTTCTCGATTTACAGGACAAAGTCAGAAATGAACACCACATCCTGAGGGGATCGTCGTGGGCTTGGAAAGATCATTGACATCTGTTCTTGGCAAAAGGGGTCATAAAATAAAATGGCCAAAGCGGCTGTTTACAAGTCCGAAGTGACCCTACAATATTTGATTCAGGACCCACAAAATACCGACTCTCCACAATCACTACGGTCTGATCACGATCTGCTGTCGAGCATGATTCAGTCAGCTGTGACTTGTTTCTACACAGTGGTTGTCAAACTTCCTGCGACTGCCACACTTGAAGACAATTCCTCGTGTTGTGAGAACCCCAACAATGAAATTATTCTGTTGCTAACTTGTAAGTGTTGTTTTGCAAAGCTACTTCTATCAAACGTATTGCAAATGTCTGACATGCAGCAGTTCTTAATCGAAACCTGGGACACAGTCCCTCAAGCCCCAACTGGCTTGAGCCCCTCAGCATGAGAATTGCTGGCCTATATGCACAGGCCCTTTTATAACCTTTGGTTTCCTTTAAGTGGTTGAGTGTTCAGAATCAAACCCAGGACTTTGTGAATACTTGAGAGGTACGACCCGAACCTTTTCTTCCTTTTTTCCTTTTCATTTCTTTTCCTTCTTTCTTTTCTATTGTTTCGTTTCTAAATTTCCGAGTCAGGATCGTTCCTGGTTCTCTGCTCATACATTCCATCCTTCCGACTCAGTCACCCTTGTGTTTCGGTACAGGCTGTGTCCCCAAGCATTGCAGACCTTCTTCCAAACAATGATGGGATCAGAAGGTGGAGATGTGCAGGCATCATATATGAGAATTTTTTTCTCCAAGAAAACCTGCAAGCGTTTATGATGTCTGAGTGACCTCGCAGGGGCCTGGATTCAGTCCTCAGCATCTAGATGGTAGCCGCTCTATGTGGCTACCTTTGCAGAAGTTCCAACATCCACATTGGTGACCCCTGCAGAGACCAGCTCCTGTAAGTTAAAAAGCTGACATTGACCCGTAATGGTGGAGGGCTCCTTGATCTTGCCCCGGGGAAAAAAGCAAAGAGTAGAGTCAGCCACAAGATCTTGTAAGCAGAAAGAACCAGGGAAAGGGGGGTTCCTGGAATTTTAGAGAGAGGACCCTGGGGCTCAGCAGGAGGATCAGGACGCACGGGTGAGGGTGCGCCTGAGCATAGTCAGAAGAAGGGAGGTTCTCATGGCGGCGAGAAGAGGCTCACCACGTGTCCGGAAGGGTCCTTGAATGAATTCTCTGAACCCTTCTGCCCCAGCCATGAGCAGTTACTGCTCATGGCTGGGGCAGAAGGGTTCAGAGGGCAACCATGAAGGCAACTCCCTGGAAGCTGCCTGCCTCCGCAGTGGCAGTCTGCTGCCACACGGTGGCGCACGTGTCCCACTTGATAGTAACTGCATCTGTCTCAAGCTGGTCTGGAGGCTGAACCCTAGCTTCACAGGGGACTGGAGATGTTTTTGAAGCCATTCACATGATTGTGTCTCATGGACACACAGTCGGTTTGCCCGAAATAGTGTATTCCATGGTGGGAACAACGCATGGCGCTTCTCGAGTTACAGGACAAAGTTCAGAAATGAACACCACATCCTGAGGGGATCAGCGTTGGGTTCGAAAGAACATTGACACCTGTTCATGGCAAAAGGGGTCATAAAGAGAAATGACCAAAGTGGCTGTTTACATGTCCGAAATGCCCCTACAATATTTGATTCAGGACCCCCAGTATAGCAAGTCTCCACAATCACTAAGGGCTGATCATGATCTGCTATGGAGCATGATTCACTCAGGTGTGACTTATTTCTACACAGTGGTTCTCAACCTTCCTAAGACCGCCACACTTGAATACACTTTCTCGTGTTGTGGGGACCCCGATAATGAAGTTCTTCTGTTGCTAATTAGCAACTTTTGTTTTGCGAAGCAACTTGTATGAATCTTAATGCAAATGTCTGACACGCAGCAGTTCTTAATCGAATCCTGGGACAATGTTCTTCACGCTCCACATTGGTTGTGCCCGCTGCATGAGAATTGCTGCCTCATATGCACAGGCCCTGTTAGAACCTTCTGTTTCTCTTAAGTGTTTGGGTGCTCAGGATCAAACCCAGGACTTTGTGAATCCTGGAGAGGTACGATCCAAACATTTCCTTTCGTTTTTCCTTTCCTTGTCTTTTCTATTCATTCCCTTTCAGTTTTTTGAGATAGGATCTATCTGAGCTCCCCTCACAGACAACCCATGCTTCTGCTTCAAGCACTGTTGCAGCTCGGTGACAGGCCCATGTCCACAAGCGTGGCAGAACGTTTCTACCAGCAATGAAGAAATCAGATGATGGAGATGTGCTGGCATCCAAAGGGAGAGTTGTTTTCTACAAAATCACCTCCAGAGCATTTATGATGCCTGCTTGCCCTAGCAGGGGCCTGGATTCAGTACTCAGTGTCTACATGCTAGCTCCTACATGTGGCTACCGTTCCAGTGGTTCGAACATCCAGTCTGCTGACCCTTGAAAGAAGCAGCTGGTGTAAGTGAAAAAGCTGACATTGACCCATAATGGAGGAGGGCTCCTTGATCTTGCCTACTGCAAAGATGCAAAGGGGAGCATCAGCCACAAGTTCCTGTGAGCAGAAAGAACCCGGGACAAAACAGGAAGGGGTTCGTGGAATTTAAGAACAGGGACCCAGTGGCTCAGCAGAAGGATCAGGAGTCACGGGTGGGAGTGCAAATGAGCAGGGTCTGAAGAAGGGAGGTTTTCAGGGCAGCGAGAAGAGGCTATCCATGTGTCCCGAAGGGTCCCTGAATGGATTCTCTGAACCCTTCTGCCCCAGCAATGAGCTTGTTTGCTCATTGCTGGGGCAGAAGGGTTCAGAGTCCAGGCGTGAAGGAGCCTCCGTGGAAGTTGCCTGCCTCCGCAGAGTTAGCCAGGAGCCAAATGTTGGCACTTGAGCCCCAGTTGAAAGTTACTGCCTTGGTCTCAAGCCGGTCTGGAAGCTTAACCCTCGCGTCACAGGGGACTGGAGATGTTTTGGAAGGCATTTGCATGCCTGTGTCTCAGGGAAACACGGTCGGTTTGCCCGAAATAGTGGATTCCGTGATGGGAACAGTGCATGGCGTTTCTCGATTTACAGGACAAAGTCAGAAATGAACACCACATCCTGAGGGGATCGTCGTGGGCTTGGAAAGATCATTGACATCTGTTCTTGGCAAAAGGGGTCATAAAATAAAATGGCCAAAGCGGCTGTTTACAAGTCCGAAGTGACCCTACAATATTTGATTCAGGACCCACAAAATACCGACTCTCCACAATCACTACGGTCTGATCACGATCTGCTGTCGAGCATGATTCAGTCAGCTGTGACTTGTTTCTACACAGTGGTTGTCAAACTTCCTGCGACTGCCACACTTGAAGACAATTCCTCGTGTTGTGAGAACCCCAACAATGAAATTATTCTGTTGCTAACTTGTAAGTGTTGTTTTGCAAAGCTACTTCTATCAAACGTATTGCAAATGTCTGACATGCAGCAGTTCTTAATCGAAACCTGGGACACAGTCCCTCAAGCCCCAACTGGCTTGAGCCCCTCAGCATGAGAATTGCTGGCCTATATGCACAGGCCCTTTTATAACCTTTGGTTTCCTTTAAGTGGTTGAGTGTTCAGAATCAAACCCAGGACTTTGTGAATACTTGAGAGGTACGACCCGAACCTTTTCTTCCTTTTTTCCTTTTCATTTCTTTTCCTTCTTTCTTTTCTATTGTTTCGTTTCTAAATTTCCGAGTCAGGATCGTTCCTGGTTCTCTGCTCATACATTCCATCCTTCCGACTCAGTCACCCTTGTGTTTCGGTACAGGCTGTGTCCCCAAGCATTGCAGACCTTCTTCCAAACAATGATGGGATCAGAAGGTGGAGATGTGCAGGCATCATATATGAGAATTTTTTTCTCCAAGAAAACCTGCAAGCGTTTATGATGTCTGAGTGACCTCGCAGGGGCCTGGATTCAGTCCTCAGCATCTAGATGGTAGCCGCTCTATGTGGCTACCTTTGCAGAAGTTCCAACATCCACATTGGTGACCCCTGCAGAGACCAGCTCCTGTAAGTTAAAAAGCTGACATTGACCCGTAATGGTGGAGGGCTCCTTGATCTTGCCCCGGGGAAAAAAGCAAAGAGTAGAGTCAGCCACAAGATCTTGTAAGCAGAAAGAACCAGGGAAAGGACCGGAAGGGGTTCCTGGAATTTTAGAGAGAGGACCCTGGGGCTCAGCAGGAGGATCAGGACGCACGGGTGAGGGTGCGCCTGAGCATAGTCAGAAGAAGGGAGGTTCTCATGGCGGCGAGAAGAGGCTCACCACGTGTCCGGAAGGGTCCTTGAATGAATTCTCTGAACCCTTCTGCCCCAGCCATGAGCAGTTACTGCTCATGGCTGGGGCAGAAGGGTTCAGAGGGCAACCATGAAGGCAACTCCCTGGAAGCTGCCTGCCTCCGCAGTGGCAGTCTGCTGCCACACGGTGGCGCACGTGTCCCACTTGATAGTAACTGCATCTGTCTCAAGCTGGTCTGGAGGCTGAACCCTAGCTTCACAGGGGACTGGAGATGTTTTTGAAGCCATTCACATGATTGTGTCTCATGGACACACAGTCGGTTTGCCCGAAATAGTGTATTCCATGGTGGGAACAACGCATGGCGCTTCTCGAGTTACAGGACAAAGTTCAGAAATGAACACCACATCCTGAGGGGATCAGCGTTGGGTTCGAAAGAACATTGACACCTGTTCATGGCAAAAGGGGGTCATAAAGAGAAATGACCAAAGTGGCTGTTTACATGTCCGAAATGCCCCTACAATATTTGATTCAGGACCCCCAGTATAGCAAGTCTCCACAATCACTAAGGGCTGATCATGATCTGCTATGGAGCATGATTCACTCAGGTGTGACTTATTTCTACACAGTGGTTCTCAACCTTCCTAAGACCGCCACACTTGAATACACTTTCTCGTGTTGTGGGGACCCCGATAATGAAGTTCTTCTGTTGCTAATTAGCAACTTTTGTTTTGCGAAGCAACTTGTATGAATCTTAATGCAAATGTCTGACACGCAGCAGTTCTTAATCGAATCCTGGGACAATGTTCTTCACGCTCCACATTGGTTGTGCCCGCTGCATGAGAATTGCTGCCTCATATGCACAGGCCCTGTTAGAACCTTCTGTTTCTCTTAAGTGTTTGGGTGCTCAGGATCAAACCCAGGACTTTGTGAATCCTGGAGAGGTACGATCCAAACATTTCCTTTCGTTTCCTTTCCTTGTCTTTTCTATTCATTCCCTTTCAGTTTTTTGAGATAGGATCTATCTGAGCTCCCCTCACAGACAACCCATGCTTCTGCTTCAAGCACTGTTGCAGCTCGGTGACAGGCCCATGTCCACAAGCGTGGCAGAACGTTTTTACCAGCAATGAAGAAATCAGATGATGGAGATGTGCTGGCATCCAAAGGGAGAGTTGTTTTCTACAAAATCACCTCCAGAGCATTTATGATGCCTGCTTGCCCTAGCAGGGGCCTGGATTCAGTACTCAGTGTCTACATGCTAGCTCCTACATGTGGCTACCGTTCCAGTGGTTCGAACATCCAGTCTGCTGACCCTTGAAAGAAGCAGCTGGTGTAAGTGAAAAAGCTGACATTGACCCATAATGGAGGAGGGCTCCTTGATCTTGCCTACTGCAAAGATGCAAAGGGGAGCATCAGCCACAAGTTCCTGTGAGCAGAAAGAACCCGGGACAAAACAGGAAGGGGTTCGTGGAATTTAAGAACAGGGACCCAGTGGCTCAGCAGAAGGATCAGGAGTCACGGGTGGGAGTGCAAATGAGCAGGGTCTGAAGAAGGGAGGTTTTCAGGGCAGCGAGAAGAGGCTATCCATGTGTCCCGAAGGGTCCCTGAATGGATTCTCTGAACCCTTCTGCCCCAGCAATGAGCTTGTTTGCTCATTGCTGGGGCAGAAGGGTTCAGAGTCCAGGCGTGAAGGAGCCTCCGTGGAAGTTGCCTGCCTCCGCAGAGTTAGCCAGGAGCCAAATGTTGGCACTTGAGCCCCAGTTGAAAGTTACTGCCTTGGTCTCAAGCCGGTCTGGAAGCTTAACCCTCGCGTCACAGGGGACTGGAGATGTTTTGGAAGGCATTTGCATGCCTGTGTCTCAGGGAAACACGGTCGGTTTGCCCGAAATAGTGGATTCCGTGATTGGAACAGTGCATGGCGTTTCTCGATTTACAGGACAAAGTCAGAAATGAACACCACATCCTGAGGGGATCGTCGTGGGCTTGGAAAGATCATTGACATCTGTTCTTGGCAAAAGGGGTCATAAAATAAAATGGCCAAAGCGGCTGTTTACAAGTCCGAAGTGACCCTACAATATTTGATTCAGGACCCACAAAATACCGACTCTCCACAATCACTACGGTCTGATCACGATCTGCTGTCGAGCATGATTCAGTCAGCTGTGACTTGTTTCTACACAGTGGTTGTCAAACTTCCTGCGACTGCCACACTTGAAGACAATTCCTCGTGTTGTGAGAACCCCAACAATGAAATTATTCTGTTGCTAACTTGTAAGTGTTGTTTTGCAAAGCTACTTCTATCAAACGTATTGCAAATGTCTGACATGCAGCAGTTCTTAATCGAAACCTGGGACACAGTCCCTCAAGCCCCAACTGGCTTGAGCCCCTCAGCATGAGAATTGCTGGCCTATATGCACAGGCCCTTTTATAACCTTTGGTTTCCTTTAAGTGGTTGAGTGTTCAGAATCAAACCCAGGACTTTGTGAATACTTGAGAGGTACGACCCGAACCTTTTCTTCCTTTTTTCCTTTTCATTTCTTTTCCTTCTTTCTTTTCTATTGTTTCGTTTCTAAATTTCCGAGTCAGGATCGTTCCTGGTTCTCTGCTCATACATTCCATCCTTCCGACTCAGTCACCCTTGTGTTTCGGTACAGGCTGTGTCCCCAAGCATTGCAGACCTTCTTCCAAACAATGATGGGATCAGAAGGTGGAGATGTGCAGGCATCATATATGAGAATTTTTTTCTCCAAGAAAACCTGCAAGCGTTTATGATGTCTGAGTGACCTCGCAGGGGCCTGGATTCAGTCCTCAGCATCTAGATGGTAGCCGCTCTATGTGGCTACCTTTGCAGAAGTTCCAACATCCACATTGGTGACCCCTGCAGAGACCAGCTCCTGTAAGTTAAAAAGCTGACATTGACCCGTAATGGTGGAGGGCTCCTTGATCTTGCCCCGGGGAAAAAAGCAAAGAGTAGAGTCAGCCACAAGATCTTGTAAGCAGAAAGAACCAGGGAAAGGACCGGAAGGGGTTCCTGGAATTTTAGAGAGAGGACCCTGGGGCTCAGCAGGAGGATCAGGACGCACGGGTGAGGGTGCGCCTGAGCATAGTCAGAAGAAGGGAGGTTCTCATGGCGGCGAGAAGAGGCTCACCACGTGTCCGGAAGGGTCCTTGAATGAATTCTCTGAACCCTTCTGCCCCAGCCATGAGCAGTTACTGCTCATGGCTGGGGCAGAAGGGTTCAGAGGGCAACCATGAAGGCAACTCCCTGGAAGCTGCCTGCCTCCGCAGTGGCAGTCTGCTGCCACACGGTGGCGCACGTGTCCCACTTGATAGTAACTGCATCTGTCTCAAGCTGGTCTGGAGGCTGAACCCTAGCTTCACAGGGGACTGGAGATGTTTTTGAAGCCATTCACATGATTGTGTCTCATGGACACACAGTCGGTTTGCCCGAAATAGTGTATTCCATGGTGGGAACAACGCATGGCGCTTCTCGAGTTACAGGACAAAGTTCAGAAATGAACACCACATCCTGAGGGGATCAGCGTTGGGTTCGAAAGAACATTGACACCTGTTCATGGCAAAAGGGGTCATAAAGAGAAATGACCAAAGTGGCTGTTTACATGTCCGAAATGCCCCTACAATATTTGATTCAGGACCCCCAGTATAGCAAGTCTCCACAATCACTAAGGGCTGATCATGATCTGCTATGGAGCATGATTCACTCAGGTGTGACTTATTTCTACACAGTGGTTCTCAACCTTCCTAAGACCGCCACACTTGAATACACTTTCTCGTGTTGTGGGGACCCCGATAATGAAGTTCTTCTGTTGCTAATTAGCAACTTTTGTTTTGCGAAGCAACTTGTATGAATCTTAATGCAAATGTCTGACACGCAGCAGTTCTTAATCGAATCCTGGGACAATGTTCTTCACGCTCCACATTGGTTGTGCCCGCTGCATGAGAATTGCTGCCTCATATGCACAGGCCCTGTTAGAACCTTCTGTTTCTCTTAAGTGTTTGGGTGCTCAGGATCAAACCCAGGACTTTGTGAATCCTGGAGAGGTACGATCCAAACATTTCCTTTCGTTTCCTTTCCTTGTCTTTTCTATTCATTCCCTTTCAGTTTTTTGAGATAGGATCTATCTGAGCTCCCCTCACAGACAACCCATGCTTCTGCTTCAAGCACTGTTGCAGCTCGGTGACAGGCCCATGTCCACAAGCGTGGCAGAACGTTTTTACCAGCAATGAAGAAATCAGATGATGGAGATGTGCTGGCATCCAAAGGGAGAGTTGTTTTCTACAAAATCACCTCCAGAGCATTTATGATGCCTGCTTGCCCTAGCAGGGGCCTGGATTCAGTACTCAGTGTCTACATGCTAGCTCCTACATGTGGCTACCGTTCCAGTGGTTCGAACATCCAGTCTGCTGACCCTTGAAAGAAGCAGCTGGTGTAAGTGAAAAAGCTGACATTGACCCATAATGGAGGAGGGCTCCTTGATCTTGCCTACTGCAAAGATGCAAAGGGGAGCATCAGCCACAAGTTCCTGTGAGCAGAAAGAACCCGGGACAAAACAGGAAGGGGTTCGTGGAATTTAAGAACAGGGACCCAGTGGCTCAGCAGAAGGATCAGGAGTCACGGGTGGGAGTGCAAATGAGCAGGGTCTGAAGAAGGGAGGTTTTCAGGGCAGCGAGAAGAGGCTATCCATGTGTCCCGAAGGGTCCCTGAATGGATTCTCTGAACCCTTCTGCCCCAGCAATGAGCTTGTTTGCTCATTGCTGGGGCAGAAGGGTTCAGAGTCCAGGCGTGAAGGAGCCTCCGTGGAAGTTGCCTGCCTCCGCAGAGTTAGCCAGGAGCCAAATGTTGGCACTTGAGCCCCAGTTGAAAGTTACTGCCTTGGTCTCAAGCCGGTCTGGAAGCTTAACCCTCGCGTCACAGGGGACTGGAGATGTTTTGGAAGGCATTTGCATTGCCTGTGTCTCAGGGAAACACGGTCGGTTTGCCCGAAATAGTGGATTCCGTGATTGGAACAGTGCATGGCGTTTCTCGATTTACAGGACAAAGTCAGAAATGAACACCACATCCTGAGGGGATCGTCGTGGGCTTGGAAAGATCATTGACATCTGTTCTTGGCAAAAGGGGTCATAAAATAAAATGGCCAAAGCGGCTGTTTACAAGTCCGAAGTGACCCTACAATATTTGATTCAGGACCCACAAAATACCGACTCTCCACAATCACTACGGTCTGATCACGATCTGCTGTCGAGCATGATTCAGTCAGCTGTGACTTGTTTCTACACAGTGGTTGTCAAACTTCCTGCGACTGCCACACTTGAAGACAATTCCTCGTGTTGTGAGAACCCCAACAATGAAATTATTCTGTTGCTAACTTGTAAGTGTTGTTTTGCAAAGCTACTTCTATCAAACGTATTGCAAATGTCTGACATGCAGCAGTTCTTAATCGAAACCTGGGACACAGTCCCTCAAGCCCCAACTGGCTTGAGCCCCTCAGCATGAGAATTGCTGGCCTATATGCACAGGCCCTTTTATAACCTTTGGTTTCCTTTAAGTGGTTGAGTGTTCAGAATCAAACCCAGGACTTTGTGAATACTTGAGAGGTACGACCCGAACCTTTTCTTCCTTTTTTCCTTTTCATTTCTTTTCCTTCTTTCTTTTCTATTGTTTCGTTTCTAAATTTCCGAGTCAGGATCGTTCCTGGTTCTCTGCTCATACATTCCATCCTTCCGACTCAGTCACCCTTGTGTTTCGGTACAGGCTGTGTCCCCAAGCATTGCAGACCTTCTTCCAAACAATGATGGGATCAGAAGGTGGAGATGTGCAGGCATCATATATGAGAATTTTTTTCTCCAAGAAAACCTGCAAGCGTTTATGATGTCTGAGTGACCTCGCAGGGGCCTGGATTCAGTCCTCAGCATCTAGATGGTAGCCGCTCTATGTGGCTACCTTTGCAGAAGTTCCAACATCCACATTGGTGACCCCTGCAGAGACCAGCTCCTGTAAGTTAAAAAGCTGACATTGACCCGTAATGGTGGAGGGCTCCTTGATCTTGCCCCGGGGAAAAAAGCAAAGAGTAGAGTCAGCCACAAGATCTTGTAAGCAGAAAGAACCAGGGAAAGGACCGGAAGGGGTTCCTGGAATTTTAGAGAGAGGACCCTGGGGCTCAGCAGGAGGATCAGGACGCACGGGTGAGGGTGCGCCTGAGCATAGTCAGAAGAAGGGAGGTTCTCATGGCGGCGAGAAGAGGCTCACCACGTGTCCAGAAGGGTCCTTGAATGAATTCTCTGAACCCTTCTGCCCCAGCCATGAGCAGTTACTGCTCATGGCTGGGGCAGAAGGGTTCAGAGGGCAACCATGAAGGCAACTCCCTGGAAGCTGCCTGCCTCCGCAGTGGCAGTCTGCTGCCACACGGTGGCGCACGTGTCCCACTTGATAGTAACTGCATCTGTCTCAAGCTGGTCTGGAGGCTGAACCCTAGCTTCACAGGGGACTGGAGATGTTTTTGAAGCCATTCACATGATTGTGTCTCATGGACACACAGTCGGTTTGCCCGAAATAGTGTATTCCATGGTGGGAACAACGCATGGCGCTTCTCGAGTTACAGGACAAAGTTCAGAAATGAACACCACATCCTGAGGGGATCAGCGTTGGGTTCGAAAGAACATTGACACCTGTTCATGGCAAAAGGGGTCATAAAGAGAAATGACCAAAGTGGCTGTTTACATGTCCGAAATGCCCCTACAATATTTGATTCAGGACCCCCAGTATAGCAAGTCTCCACAATCACTAAGGGCTGATCATGATCTGCTATGGAGCATGATTCACTCAGGTGTGACTTATTTCTACACAGTGGTTCTCAACCTTCCTAAGACCGCCACACTTGAATACACTTTCTCGTGTTGTGGGGACCCCGATAATGAAGTTCTTCTGTTGCTAATTAGCAACTTTTGTTTTGCGAAGCAACTTGTATGAATCTTAATGCAAATGTCTGACACGCAGCAGTTCTTAATCGAATCCTGGGACAATGTTCTTCACGCTCCACATTGGTTGTGCCCGCTGCATGAGAATTGCTGCCTCATATGCACAGGCCCTGTTAGAACCTTCTGTTTCTCTTAAGTGTTTGGGTGCTCAGGATCAAACCCAGGACTTTGTGAATCCTGGAGAGGTACGATCCAAACATTTCCTTTCGTTTCCTTTCCTTGTCTTTTCTATTCATTCCCTTTCAGTTTTTTGAGATAGGATCTATCTGAGCTCCCCTCACAGACAACCCATGCTTCTGCTTCAAGCACTGTTGCAGCTCGGTGACAGGCCCATGTCCACAAGCGTGGCAGAACGTTTCTACCAGCAATGAAGAAATCAGATGATGGAGATGTGCTGGCATCCAAAGGGAGAGTTGTTTTCTACAAAATCACCTCCAGAGCATTTATGATGCCTGCTTGCCCTAGCAGGGGCCTGGATTCAGTACTCAGTGTCTACATGCTAGCTCCTACATGTGGCTACCGTTCCAGTGGTTCGAACATCCAGTCTGCTGACCCTTGAAAGAAGCAGCTGGTGTAAGTGAAAAAGCTGACATTGACCCATAATGGAGGAGGGCTCCTTGATCTTGCCTACTGCAAAGATGCAAAGGGGAGCATCAGCCACAAGTTCCTGTGAGCAGAAAGAACCCGGGACAAAACAGGAAGGGGTTCGTGGAATTTAAGAACAGGGACCCAGTGGCTCAGCAGAAGGATCAGGAGTCACGGGTGGGAGTGCAAATGAGCAGGGTCTGAAGAAGGGAGGTTTTCAGGGCAGCGAGAAGAGGCTATCCATGTGTCCCGAAGGGTCCCTGAATGGATTCTCTGAACCCTTCTGCCCCAGCAATGAGCTTGTTTGCTCATTGCTGGGGCAGAAGGGTTCAGAGTCCAGGCGTGAAGGAGCCTCCGTGGAAGTTGCCTGCCTCCGCAGAGTTAGCCAGGAGCCAAATGTTGGCACTTGAGCCCCAGTTGAAAGTTACTGCCTTGGTCTCAAGCCGGTCTGGAAGCTTAACCCTCGCGTCACAGGGGACTGGAGATGTTTTGGAAGGCATTTGCATGCCTGTGTCTCAGGGAAACACGGTCGGTTTGCCCGAAATAGTGGATTCCGTGATTGGAACAGTGCATGGCGTTTCTCGATTTACAGGACAAAGTCAGAAATGAACACCACATCCTGAGGGGATCGTCGTGGGCTTGGAAAGATCATTGACATCTGTTCTTGGCAAAAGGGGTCATAAAATAAAATGGCCAAAGCGGCTGTTTACAAGTCCGAAGTGACCCTACAATATTTGATTCAGGACCCACAAAATACCGACTCTCCACAATCACTACGGTCTGATCACGATCTGCTGTCGAGCATGATTCAGTCAGCTGTGACTTGTTTCTACACAGTGGTTGTCAAACTTCCTGCGACTGCCACACTTGAAGACAATTCCTCGTGTTTGTGAGAACCCCAACAATGAAATTATTCTGTTGCTAACTTGTAAGTGTTGTTTTGCAAAGCTACTTCTATCAAACGTATTGCAAATGTCTGACATGCAGCAGTTCTTAATCGAAACCTGGGACACAGTCCCTCAAGCCCCAACTGGCTTGAGCCCCTCAGCATGAGAATTGCTGGCCTATATGCACAGGCCCTTTTATAACCTTTGGTTTCCTTTAAGTGGTTGAGTGTTCAGAATCAAACCCAGGACTTTGTGAATACTTGAGAGGTACGACCCGAACCTTTTCTTCCTTTTTTCCTTTTCATTTCTTTTCCTTCTTTCTTTTCTATTGTTTCGTTTCTAAATTTCCGAGTCAGGATCGTTCCTGGTTCTCTGCTCATACATTCCATCCTTCCGACTCAGTCACCCTTGTGTTTCGGTACAGGCTGTGTCCCCAAGCATTGCAGACCTTCTTCCAAACAATGATGGGATCAGAAGGTGGAGATGTGCAGGCATCATATATGAGAATTTTTTTCTCCAAGAAAACCTGCAAGCGTTTATGATGTCTGAGTGACCTCGCAGGGGCCTGGATTCAGTCCTCAGCATCTAGATGGTAGCCGCTCTATGTGGCTACCTTTGCAGAAGTTCCAACATCCACATTGGTGACCCCTGCAGAGACCAGCTCCTGTAAGTTAAAAAGCTGACATTGACCCGTAATGGTGGAGGGCTCCTTGATCTTGCCCCGGGGAAAAAAGCAAAGAGTAGAGTCAGCCACAAGATCTTGTAAGCAGAAAGAACCAGGGAAAGGACCGGAAGGGGTTCCTGGAATTTTAGAGAGAGGACCCTGGGGCTCAGCAGGAGGATCAGGACGCACGGGTGAGGGTGCGCCTGAGCATAGTCAGAAGAAGGGAGGTTCTCATGGCGGCGAGAAGAGGCTCACCACGTGTCCAGAAGGGTCCTTGAATGAATTCTCTGAACCCTTCTGCCCCAGCCATGAGCAGTTACTGCTCATGGCTGGGGCAGAAGGGTTCAGAGGGCAACCATGAAGGCAACTCCCTGGAAGCTGCCTGCCTCCGCAGTGGCAGTCTGCTGCCACACGGTGGCGCACGTGTCCCACTTGATAGTAACTGCATCTGTCTCAAGCTGGTCTGGAGGCTGAACCCTAGCTTCACAGGGGACTGGAGATGTTTTTGAAGCCATTCACATGATTGTGTCTCATGGACACACAGTCGGTTTGCCCGAAATAGTGTATTCCATGGTGGGAACAACGCATGGCGCTTCTCGAGTTACAGGACAAAGTTCAGAAATGAACACCACATCCTGAGGGGATCAGCGTTGGGTTCGAAAGAACATTGACACCTGTTCATGGCAAAAGGGGTCATAAAGAGAAATGACCAAAGTGGCTGTTTACATGTCCGAAATGCCCCTACAATATTTGATTCAGGACCCCCAGTATAGCAAGTCTCCACAATCACTAAGGGCTGATCATGATCTGCTATGGAGCATGATTCACTCAGGTGTGTGACTTATTTCTACACAGTGGTTCTCAACCTTCCTAAGACCGCCACACTTGAATACACTTTCTCGTGTTGTGGGGACCCCGATAATGAAGTTCTTCTGTTGCTAATTAGCAACTTTTGTTTTGCGAAGCAACTTGTATGAATCTTAATGCAAATGTCTGACACGCAGCAGTTCTTAATCGAATCCTGGGACAATGTTCTTCACGCTCCACATTGGTTGTGCCCGCTGCATGAGAATTGCTGCCTCATATGCACAGGCCCTGTTAGAACCTTCTGTTTCTCTTAAGTGTTTGGGTGCTCAGGATCAAACCCAGGACTTTGTGAATCCTGGAGAGGTACGATCCAAACATTTCCTTTGCGTTTCCTTTCCTTGTCTTTTCTATTCATTCCCTTTCAGTTTTTTGAGATAGGATCTATCTGAGCTCCCCTCACAGACAACCCATGCTTCTGCTTCAAGCACTGTTGCAGCTCGGTGACAGGCCCATGTCCACAAGCGTGGCAGAACGTTTCTACCAGCAATGAAGAAATCAGATGATGGAGATGTGCTGGCATCCAAAGGGAGAGTTGTTTTCTACAAAATCACCTCCAGAGCATTTATGATGCCTGCTTGCCCTAGCAGGGGCCTGGATTCAGTACTCAGTGTCTACATGCTAGCTCCTACATGTGGCTACCGTTCCAGTGGTTCGAACATCCAGTCTGCTGACCCTTGAAAGAAGCAGCTGGTGTAAGTGAAAAAGCTGACATTGACCCATAATGGAGGAGGGCTCCTTGATCTTGCCTACTGCAAAGATGCAAAGGGGAGCATCAGCCACAAGTTCCTGTGAGCAGAAAGAACCCGGGACAAAACAGGAAGGGGTTCGTGGAATTTAAGAACAGGGACCCAGTGGCTCAGCAGAAGGATCAGGAGTCACGGGTGGGAGTGCAAATGAGCAGGGTCTGAAGAAGGGAGGTTTTCAGGGCAGCGAGAAGAGGCTATCCATGTGTCCCGAAGGGTCCCTGAATGGATTTCTCTGAACCCTTCTGCCCCAGCAATGAGCTTGTTTGCTCATTGCTGGGGCAGAAGGGTTCAGAGTCCAGGCGTGAAGGAGCCTCCGTGGAAGTTGCCTGCCTCCGCAGAGTTAGCCAGGAGCCAAATGTTGGCACTTGAGCCCCAGTTGAAAGTTACTGCCTTGGTCTCAAGCCGGTCTGGAAGCTTAACCCTCGCGTCACAGGGGACTGGAGATGTTTTGGAAGGCATTTGCATGCCTGTGTCTCAGGGAAACACGGTCGGTTTGCCCGAAATAGTGGATTCCGTGATTGGAACAGTGCATGGCGTTTCTCGATTTACAGGACAAAGTCAGAAATGAACACCACATCCTGAGGGGATCGTCGTGGGCTTGGAAAGATCATTGACATCTGTTCTTGGCAAAAGGGGTCATAAAATAAAATGGCCAAAGCGGCTGTTTACAAGTCCGAAGTGACCCTACAATATTTGATTCAGGACCCACAAAATACCGACTCTCCACAATCACTACGGTCTGATCACGATCTGCTGTCGAGCATGATTCAGTCAGCTGTGACTTGTTTCTACACAGTGGTTGTCAAACTTCCTGCGACTGCCACACTTGAAGACAATTCCTCGTGTTGTGAGAACCCCAACAATGAAATTATTCTGTTGCTAACTTGTAAGTGTTGTTTTGCAAAGCTACTTCTATCAAACGTATTGCAAATGTCTGACATGCAGCAGTTCTTAATCGAAACCTGGGACACAGTCCCTCAAGCCCCAACTGGCTTGAGCCCCTCAGCATGAGAATTGCTGGCCTATATGCACAGGCCCTTTTATAACCTTTGGTTTCCTTTAAGTGGTTGAGTGTTCAGAATCAAACCCAGGACTTTGTGAATACTTGAGAGGTACGACCCGAACCTTTTCTTCCTTTTTTCCTTTTCATTTCTTTTCCTTCTTTCTTTTCTATTGTTTCGTTTCTAAATTTCCGAGTCAGGATCGTTCCTGGTTCTCTGCTCATACATTCCATCCTTCCGACTCAGTCACCCTTGTGTTTCGGTACAGGCTGTGTCCCCAAGCATTGCAGACCTTCTTCCAAACAATGATGGGATCAGAAGGTGGAGATGTGCAGGCATCATATATGAGAATTTTTTTCTCCAAGAAAACCTGCAAGCGTTTATGATGTCTGAGTGACCTCGCAGGGGCCTGGATTCAGTCCTCAGCATCTAGATGGTAGCCGCTCTATGTGGCTACCTTTGCAGAAGTTCCAACATCCACATTGGTGACCCCTGCAGAGACCAGCTCCTGTAAGTTAAAAAGCTGACATTGACCCGTAATGGTGGAGGGCTCCTTGATCTTGCCCCGGGGAAAAAAGCAAAGAGTAGAGTCAGCCACAAGATCTTGTAAGCAGAAAGAACCAGGGAAAGGACCGGAAGGGGTTCCTGGAATTTTAGAGAGAGGACCCTGGGGCTCAGCAGGAGGATCAGGACGCACGGGTGAGGGTGCGCCTGAGCATAGTCAGAAGAAGGGAGGTTCTCATGGCGGCGAGAAGAGGCTCACCACGTGTCCGAAGGGTCCTTGAATGAATTCTCTGAACCCTTCTGCCCCAGCCATGAGCAGTTACTGCTCATGGCTGGGGCAGAAGGGTTCAGAGGGCAACCATGAAGGCAACTCCCTGGAAGCTGCCTGCCTCCGCAGTGGCAGTCTGCTGCCACACGGTGGCGCACGTGTCCCACTTGATAGTAACTGCATCTGTCTCAAGCTGGTCTGGAGGCTGAACCCTAGCTTCACAGGGGACTGGAGATGTTTTTGAAGCCATTCACATGATTGTGTCTCATGGACACACAGTCGGTTTGCCCGAAATAGTGTATTCCATGGTGGGAACAACGCATGGCGCTTCTCGAGTTACAGGACAAAGTTCAGAAATGAACACCACATCCTGAGGGGATCAGCGTTGGGTTCGAAAGAACATTGACACCTGTTCATGGCAAAAGGGGTCATAAAGAGAAATGACCAAAGTGGCTGTTTACATGTCCGAAATGCCCCTACAATATTTGATTCAGGACCCCCAGTATAGCAAGTCTCCACAATCACTAAGGGCTGATCATGATCTGCTATGGAGCATGATTCACTCAGGTGTGACTTATTTCTACACAGTGGTTCTCAACCTTCCTAAGACCGCCACACTTGAATACACTTTCTCGTGTTGTGGGGACCCCGATAATGAAGTTCTTCTGTTGCTAATTAGCAACTTTTGTTTTGCGAAGCAACTTGTATGAATCTTAATGCAAATGTCTGACACGCAGCAGTTCTTAATCGAATCCTGGGACAATGTTCTTCACGCTCCACATTGGTTGTGCCCGCTGCATGAGAATTGCTGCCTCATATGCACAGGCCCTGTTAGAACCTTCTGTTTCTCTTAAGTGTTTGGGTGCTCAGGATCAAACCCAGGACTTTGTGAATCCTGGAGAGGTACGATCCAAACATTTCCTTTGCTTTCCTTTCGTTTCCTTTCCTTGTCTTTTTTCTATTCATTCCCTTTCAGTTTTTTGAGATAGGATCTATCTGAGCTCCCCTCACAGACAACCCATGCTTCTGCTTCAAGCACTGTTGCAGCTCGGTGACAGGCCCATGTCCACAAGCGTGGCAGAACGTTTCTACCAGCAATGAAGAAATCAGATGATGGAGATGTGCTGGCATCCAAAGGGAGAGTTGTTTTCTACAAAATCACCTCCAGAGCATTTATGATGCCTGCTTGCCCTAGCAGGGGCCTGGATTCAGTACTCAGTGTCTACATGCTAGCTCCTACATGTGGCTACCGTTCCAGTGGTTCGAACATCCAGTCTGCTGACCCTTGAAAGAAGCAGCTGGTGTAAGTGAAAAAGCTGACATTGACCCATAATGGAGGAGGGCTCCTTGATCTTGCCTACTGCAAAGATGCAAAGGGGAGCATCAGCCACAAGTTCCTGTGAGCAGAAAGAACCCGGGACAAAACAGGAAGGGGTTCGTGGAATTTAAGAACAGGGACCCAGTGGCTCAGCAGAAGGATCAGGAGTCACGGGTGGGAGTGCAAATGAGCAGGGTCTGAAGAAGGGAGGTTTTCAGGGCAGCGAGAAGAGGCTATCCATGTGTCCCGAAGGGTCCCTGAATGGATTCTCTGAACCCTTCTGCCCCAGCAATGAGCTTGTTTGCTCATTGCTGGGGCAGAAGGGTTCAGAGTCCAGGCGTGAAGGAGCCTCCGTGGAAGTTGCCTGCCTCCGCAGAGTTAGCCAGGAGCCAAATGTTGGCACTTGAGCCCCAGTTGAAAGTTACTGCCTTGGTCTCAAGCCGGTCTGGAAGCTTAACCCTCGCGTCACAGGGGACTGGAGATGTTTTGGAAGGCATTTGCATGCCTGTGTCTCAGGGAAACACGGTCGGTTTGCCCGAAATAGTGGATTCCGTGATTGGAACAGTGCATGGCGTTTCTCGATTTACAGGACAAAGTCAGAAATGAACACCACATCCTGAGGGGATCGTCGTGGGCTTGGAAAGATCATTGACATCTGTTCTTGGCAAAAGGGGTCATAAAATAAAATGGCCAAAGCGGCTGTTTACAAGTCCGAAGTGACCCTACAATATTTGATTCAGGACCCACAAAATACCGACTCTCCACAATCACTACGGTCTGATCACGATCTGCTGTCGAGCATGATTCAGTCAGCTGTGACTTGTTTCTACACAGTGGTTGTCAAACTTCCTGCGACTGCCACACTTGAAGACAATTCCTCGTGTTGTGAGAACCCCAACAATGAAATTATTCTGTTGCTAACTTGTAAGTGTTGTTTTGCAAAGCTACTTCTATCAAACGTATTGCAAATGTCTGACATGCAGCAGTTCTTAATCGAAACCTGGGACACAGTCCCTCAAGCCCCAACTGGCTTGAGCCCCTCAGCATGAGAATTGCTGGCCTATATGCACAGGCCCTTTTATAACCTTTGGTTTCCTTTAAGTGGTTGAGTGTTCAGAATCAAACCCAGGACTTTGTGAATACTTGAGAGGTACGACCCGAACCTTTTCTTCCTTTTTTCCTTTTCATTTCTTTTCCTTCTTTCTTTTCTATTGTTTCGTTTCTAAATTTCCGAGTCAGGATCGTTCCTGGTTCTCTGCTCATACATTCCATCCTTCCGACTCAGTCACCCTTGTGTTTCGGTACAGGCTGTGTCCCCAAGCATTGCAGACCTTCTTCCAAACAATGATGGGATCAGAAGGTGGAGATGTGCAGGCATCATATATGAGAATTTTTTTCTCCAAGAAAACCTGCAAGCGTTTATGATGTCTGAGTGACCTCGCAGGGGCCTGGATTCAGTCCTCAGCATCTAGATGGTAGCCGCTCTATGTGGCTACCTTTGCAGAAGTTCCAACATCCACATTGGTGACCCCTGCAGAGACCAGCTCCTGTAAGTTAAAAAGCTGACATTGACCCGTAATGGTGGAGGGCTCCTTGATCTTGCCCCGGGAAAAAAGCAAAGAGTAGAGTCAGCCACAAGATTCTTGTAAGCAGAAAGAACCAGGGAAAGGACCGGAAGGGGTTCCTGGAATTTTAGAGAGAGGACCCTGGGGCTCAGCAGGAGGATCAGGACGCACGGGTGAGGGTGCGCCTGAGCATAGTCAGAAGAAGGGAGGTTCTCATGGCGGCGAGAAGAGGCTCACCACGTGTCCGGAAGGGTCCTTGAATGAATTCTCTGAACCCTTCTGCCCCAGCCATGAGCAGTTACTGCTCATGGCTGGGGCAGAAGGGTTCAGAGGGCAACCATGAAGGCAACTCCCTGGAAGCTGCCTGCCTCCGCAGTGGCAGTCTGCTGCCACACGGTGGCGCACGTGTCCCACTTGATAGTAACTGCATCTGTCTCAAGCTGGTCTGGAGGCTGAACCCTAGCTTCACAGGGGACTGGAGATGTTTTTGAAGCCATTCACATGATTGTGTCTCATGGACACACAGTCGGTTTGCCCGAAATAGTGTATTCCATGGTGGGAACAACGCATGGCGCTTCTCGAGTTACAGGACAAAGTTCAGAAATGAACACCACATCCTGAGGGGATCAGCGTTGGGTTCGAAAGAACATTGACACCTGTTCATGGCAAAAGGGGTCATAAAGAGAAATGACCAAAGTGGCTGTTTACATGTCCGAAATGCCCCTACAATATTTGATTCAGGACCCCCAGTATAGCAAGTCTCCACAATCACTAAGGGCTGATCATGATCTGCTATGGAGCATGATTCACTCAGGTGTGACTTATTTCTACACAGTGGTTCTCAACCTTCCTAAGACCGCCACACTTGAATACACTTTCTCGTGTTGTGGGGACCCCGATAATGAAGTTCTTCTGTTGCTAATTAGCAACTTTTGTTTTGCGAAGCAACTTGTATGAATCTTAATGCAAATGTCTGACACGCAGCAGTTCTTAATCGAATCCTGGGACAATGTTCTTCACGCTCCACATTGGTTGTGCCCGCTGCATGAGAATTGCTGCCTCATATGCACAGGCCCTGTTAGAACCTTCTGTTTCTCTTAAGTGTTTGGGTGCTCAGGATCAAACCCAGGACTTTGTGAATCCTGGAGAGGTACGATCCAAACATTTCCTTTGCTTTCCTTTCGTTTCCTTTCCTTGTCTTTTCTATTCATTCCCTTTCAGTTTTTTGAGATAGGATCTATCTGAGCTCCCCTCACAGACAACCCATGCTTCTGCTTCAAGCACTGTTGCAGCTCGGTGACAGGCCCATGTCCACAAGCGTGGCAGAACGTTTCTACCAGCAATGAAGAAATCAGATGATGGAGATGTGCTGGCATCCAAAGGGAGAGTTGTTTTCTACAAAATCACCTCCAGAGCATTTATGATGCCTGCTTGCCCTAGCAGGGGCCTGGATTCAGTACTCAGTGTCTACATGCTAGCTCCTACATGTGGCTACCGTTCCAGTGGTTCGAACATCCAGTCTGCTGACCCTTGAAAGAAGCAGCTGGTGTAAGTGAAAAAGCTGACATTGACCCATAATGGAGGAGGGCTCCTTGATCTTGCCTACTGCAAAGATGCAAAGGGGAGCATCAGCCACAAGTTCCTGTGAGCAGAAAGAACCCGGGACAAAACAGGAAGGGGTTCGTGGAATTTAAGAACAGGGACCCAGTGGCTCAGCAGAAGGATCAGGAGTCACGGGTGGGAGTGCAAATGAGCAGGGTCTGAAGAAGGGAGGTTTTCAGGGCAGCGAGAAGAGGCTATCCATGTGTCCCGAAGGGTCCCTGAATGGATTCTCTGAACCCTTCTGCCCCAGCAATGAGCTTGTTTGCTCATTGCTGGGGCAGAAGGGTTCAGAGTCCAGGCGTGAAGGAGCCTCCGTGGAAGTTGCCTGCCTCCGCAGAGTTAGCCAGGAGCCAAATGTTGGCACTTGAGCCCCAGTTGAAAGTTACTGCCTTGGTCTCAAGCCGGTCTGGAAGCTTAACCCTCGCGTCACAGGGGACTGGAGATGTTTTGGAAGGCATTTGCATGCCTGTGTCTCAGGGAAACACGCGTCGGTTTGCCCGAAATAGTGGATTCCGTGATTGGAACAGTGCATGGCGTTTCTCGATTTACAGGACAAAGTCAGAAATGAACACCACATCCTGAGGGGATCGTCGTGGGCTTGGAAAGATCATTGACATCTGTTCTTGGCAAAAGGGGTCATAAAATAAAATGGCCAAAGCGGCTGTTTACAAGTCCGAAGTGACCCTACAATATTTGATTCAGGACCCACAAAATACCGACTCTCCACAATCACTACGGTCTGATCACGATCTGCTGTCGAGCATGATTCAGTCAGCTGTGACTTGTTTCTACACAGTGGTTGTCAAACTTCCTGCGACTGCCACACTTGAAGACAATTCCTCGTGTTGTGAGAACCCCAACAATGAAATTATTCTGTTGCTAACTTGTAAGTGTTGTTTTGCAAAGCTACTTCTATCAAACGTATTGCAAATGTCTGACATGCAGCAGTTCTTAATCGAAACCTGGGACACAGTCGCTCAAGCCCCAACTGGCTTGAGCCCCTCAGCATGAGAATTGCTGGCCTATATGCACAGGCCCTTTTATAACCTTTGGTTTCCTTTAAGTGGTTGAGTGTTCAGAATCAAACCCAGGACTTTGTGAATACTTGAGAGGTACGACCCGAACCTTTTCTTCCTTTTTTCCTTTTCATTTCTTTTCCTTCTTTCTTTTCTATTGTTTCGTTTCTAAATTTCCGAGTCAGGATCGTTCCTGGTTCTCTGCTCATACATTCCATCCTTCCGACTCAGTCACCCTTGTGTTTCGGTACAGGCTGTGTCCCCAAGCATTGCAGACCTTCTTCCAAACAATGATGGGATCAGAAGGTGGAGATGTGCAGGCATCATATATGAGAATTTTTTTCTCCAAGAAAACCTGCAAGCGTTTATGATGTCTGAGTGACCTCGCAGGGGCCTGGATTCAGTCCTCAGCATCTAGATGGTAGCCGCTCTATGTGGCTACCTTTGCAGAAGTTCCAACATCCACATTGGTGGTGACCCCTGCAGAGACCAGCTCCTGTAAGTTAAAAAGCTGACATTGACCCGTAATGGTGGAGGGCTCCTTGATCTTGCCCCGGGGAAAAAAGCAAAGAGTAGAGTCAGCCACAAGATCTTGTAAGCAGAAAGAACCAGGGAAAGGACCGGAAGGGGTTCCTGGAATTTTAGAGAGAGGACCCTGGGGCTCAGCAGGAGGATCAGGACGCACGGGTGAGGGTGCGCCTGAGCATAGTCAGAAGAAGGGAGGTTCTCATGGCGGCGAGAAGAGGCTCACCACGTGTCCGGAAGGGTCCTTGAATGAATTCTCTGAACCCTTCTGCCCCAGCCATGAGCAGTTACTGCTCATGGCTGGGGCAGAAGGGTTCAGAGGGCAACCATGAAGGCAACTCCCTGGAAGCTGCCTGCCTCCGCAGTGGCAGTCTGCTGCCACACGGTGGCGCACGTGTCCCACTTGATAGTAACTGCATCTGTCTCAAGCTGGTCTGGAGGCTGAACCCTAGCTTCACAGGGGACTGGAGATGTTTTTGAAGCCATTCACATGATTGTGTCTCATGGACACACAGTCGGTTTGCCCGAAATAGTGTATTCCATGGTGGGAACAACGCATGGCGCTTCTCGAGTTACAGGACAAAGTTCAGAAATGAACACCACATCCTGAGGGGATCAGCGTTGGGTTCGAAAGAACATTGACACCTGTTCATGGCAAAAGGGGTCATAAAGAGAAATGACCAAAGTGGCTGTTTACATGTCCGAAATGCCCCTACAATATTTGATTCAGGACCCCCAGTATAGCAAGTCTCCACAATCACTAAGGGCTGATCATGATCTGCTATGGAGCATGATTCACTCAGGTGTGACTTATTTCTACACAGTGGTTCTCAACCTTCCTAAGACCGCCACACTTGAATACACTTTCTCGTGTTGTGGGGACCCCGATAATGAAGTTCTTCTGTTGCTAATTAGCAACTTTTGTTTTGCGAAGCAACTTGTATGAATCTTAATGCAAATGTCTGACACGCAGCAGTTCTTAATCGAATCCTGGGACAATGTTCTTCACGCTCCACATTGGTTGTGCCCGCTGCATGAGAATTGCTGCCTCATATGCACAGGCCCTGTTAGAACCTTCTGTTTCTCTTAAGTGTTTGGGTGCTCAGGATCAAACCCAGGACTTTGTGAATCCTGGAGAGGTACGATCCAAACATTTCCTTTGCTTTCCTTTCGTTTCCTTTCCTTGTCTTTTCTATTCATTCCCTTTCAGTTTTTTGAGATAGGATCTATCTGAGCTCCCCTCACAGACAACCCATGCTTCTGCTTCAAGCACTGTTGCAGCTCGGTGACAGGCCCATGTCCACAAGCGTGGCAGAACGTTTCTACCAGCAATGAAGAAATCAGATGATGGAGATGTGCTGGCATCCAAAGGGAGAGTTGTTTTCTACAAAATCACCTCCAGAGCATTTATGATGCCTGCTTGCCCTAGCAGGGGCCTGGATTCAGTACTCAGTGTCTACATGCTAGCTCCTACATGTGGCTACCGTTCCAGTGGTTCGAACATCCAGTCTGCTGACCCTTGAAAGAAGCAGCTGGTGTAAGTGAAAAAGCTGACATTGACCCATAATGGAGGAGGGCTCCTTGATCTTGCCTACTGCAAAGATGCAAAGGGGAGCATCAGCCACAAGTTCCTGTGAGCAGAAAGAACCCGGGACAAAACAGGAAGGGGTTCGTGGAATTTAAGAACAGGGACCCAGTGGCTCAGCAGAAGGATCAGGAGTCACGGGTGGGAGTGCAAATGAGCAGGGTCTGAAGAAGGGAGGTTTTCAGGGCAGCGAGAAGAGGCTATCCATGTGTCCCGAAGGGTCCCTGAATGGATTCTCTGAACCCTTCTGCCCCAGCAATGAGCTTGTTTGCTCATTGCTGGGGCAGAAGGGTTCAGAGTCCAGGCGTGAAGGAGCCTCCGTGGAAGTTGCCTGCCTCCGCAGAGTTAGCCAGGAGCCAAATGTTGGCACTTGAGCCCCAGTTGAAAGTTACTGCCTTGGTCTCAAGCCGGTCTGGAAGCTTAACCCTCGCGTCACAGGGGACTGGAGATGTTTTGGAAGGCATTTGCATGCCTGTGTCTCAGGGAAACACGGTCGGTTTGCCCGAAATAGTGGATTCCGTGATTGGAACAGTGCATGGCGTTTCTCGATTTACAGGACAAAGTCAGAAATGAACACCACATCCTGAGGGGATCGTCGTGGGCTTGGAAAGATCATTGACATCTGTTCTTGGCAAAAGGGGTCATAAAATAAAATGGCCAAAGCGGCTGTTTACAAGTCCGAAGTGACCCTACAATATTTGATTCAGGACCCACAAAATACCGACTCTCCACAATCACTACGGTCTGATCACGATCTGCTGTCGAGCATGATTCAGTCAGCTGTGACTTGTTTCTACACAGTGGTTGTCAAACTTCCTGCGACTGCCACACTTGAAGACAATTCCTCGTGTTGTGAGAACCCCAACAATGAAATTATTCTGTTGCTAACTTGTAAGTGTTGTTTTGCAAAGCTACTTCTATCAAACGTATTGCAAATGTCTGACATGCAGCAGTTCTTAATCGAAACCTGGGACACAGTCGCTCAAGCCCCAACTGGCTTGAGCCCCTCAGCATGAGAATTGCTGGCCTATATGCACAGGCCCTTTTATAACCTTTGGTTTCCTTTAAGTGGTTGAGTGTTCAGAATCAAACCCAGGACTTTGTGAATACTTGAGAGGTACGACCCGAACCTTTTCTTCCTTTTTTCCTTTTCATTTCTTTTCCTTCTTTCTTTTCTATTGTTTCGTTTCTAAATTTCCGAGTCAGGATCGTTCCTGGTTCTCTGCTCATACATTCCATCCTTCCGACTCAGTCACCCTTGTGTTTCGGTACAGGCTGTGTCCCCAAGCATTGCAGACCTTCTTCCAAACAATGATGGGATCAGAAGGTGGAGATGTGCAGGCATCATATATGAGAATTTTTTTCTCCAAGAAAACCTGCAAGCGTTTATGATGTCTGAGTGACCTCGCAGGGGCCTGGATTCAGTCCTCAGCATCTAGATGGTAGCCGCTCTATGTGGCTACCTTTGCAGAAGTTCCAACATCCACATTGGTGACCCCTGCAGAGACCAGCTCCTGTAAGTTAAAAAGCTGACATTGACCCGTAATGGTGGAGGGCTCCTTGATCTTGCCCCGGGAAAAAAGCAAAGAGTAGAGTCAGCCACAAGATCTTGTAAGCAGAAAGAACCAGGGAAAGGACCGGAAGGGGTTCCTGGAATTTTAGAGAGAGGACCCTGGGGCTCAGCAGGAGGATCAGGACGCACGGGTGAGGGTGCGCCTGAGCATAGTCAGAAGAAGGGAGGTTCTCATGGCGGCGAGAAGAGGCTCACCACGTGTCCGGAAGGGTCCTTGAATGAATTCTCTGAACCCTTCTGCCCCAGCCATGAGCAGTTACTGCTCATGGCTGGGGCAGAAGGGTTCAGAGGGCAACCATGAAGGCAACTCCCTGGAAGCTGCCTGCCTCCGCAGTGGCAGTCTGCTGCCACACGGTGGCGCACGTGTCCCACTTGATAGTAACTGCATCTGTCTCAAGCTGGTCTGGAGGCTGAACCCTAGCTTCACAGGGGACTGGAGATGTTTTTGAAGCCATTCACATGATTGTGTCTCATGGACACACAGTCGGTTTGCCCGAAATAGTGTATTCCATGGTGGGAACAACGCATGGCGCTTCTCGAGTTACAGGACAAAGTTCAGAAATGAACACCACATCCTGAGGGGATCAGCGTTGGGTTCGAAAGAACATTGACACCTGTTCATGGCAAAAGGGGTCATAAAGAGAAATGACCAAAGTGGCTGTTTACATGTCCGAAATGCCCCTACAATATTTGATTCAGGACCCCCAGTATAGCAAGTCTCCACAATCACTAAGGGCTGATCATGATCTGCTATGGAGCATGATTCACTCAGGTGTGACTTATTTCTACACAGTGGTTCTCAACCTTCCTAAGACCGCCACACTTGAATACACTTTCTCGTGTTGTGGGGACCCCGATAATGAAGTTCTTCTGTTGCTAATTAGCAACTTTTGTTTTGCGAAGCAACTTGTATGAATCTTAATGCAAATGTCTGACACGCAGCAGTTCTTAATCGAATCCTGGGACAATGTTCTTCACGCTCCACATTGGTTGTGCCCGCTGCATGAGAATTGCTGCCTCATATGCACAGGCCCTGTTAGAACCTTCTGTTTCTCTTAAGTGTTTGGGTGCTCAGGATCAAACCCAGGACTTTGTGAATCCTGGAGAGGTACGATCCAAACATTTCCTTTGCTTTCCTTTCGTTTCCTTTCCTTGTCTTTTCTATTCATTCCCTTTCAGTTTTTTGAGATAGGATCTATCTGAGCTCCCCTCACAGACAACCCATGCTTCTGCTTCAAGCACTGTTGCAGCTCGGTGACAGGCCCATGTCCACAAGCGTGGCAGAACGTTTCTACCAGCAATGAAGAAATCAGATGATGGAGATGTGCTGGCATCCAAAGGGAGAGTTGTTTTCTACAAAATCACCTCCAGAGCATTTATGATGCCTGCTTGCCCTAGCAGGGGCCTGGATTCAGTACTCAGTGTCTACATGCTAGCTCCTACATGTGGCTACCGTTCCAGTGGTTCGAACATCCAGTCTGCTGACCCTTGAAAGAAGCAGCTGGTGTAAGTGAAAAAGCTGACATTGACCCATAATGGAGGAGGGCTCCTTGATCTTGCCTACTGCAAAGATGCAAAGGGGAGCATCAGCCACAAGTTCCTGTGAGCAGAAAGAACCCGGGACAAAACAGGAAGGGGTTCGTGGAATTTAAGAACAGGGACCCAGTGGCTCAGCAGAAGGATCAGGAGTCACGGGTGGGAGTGCAAATGAGCAGGGTCTGAAGAAGGGAGGTTTTCAGGGCAGCGAGAAGAGGCTATCCATGTGTCCCGAAGGGTCCCTGAATGGATTCTCTGAACCCTTCTGCCCCAGCAATGAGCTTGTTTGCTCATTGCTGGGGCAGAAGGGTTCAGAGTCCAGGCGTGAAGGAGCCTCCGTGGAAGTTGCCTGCCTCCGCAGAGTTAGCCAGGAGCCAAATGTTGGCACTTGAGCCCCAGTTGAAAGTTACTGCCTTGGTCTCAAGCCGGTCTGGAAGCTTAACCCTCGCGTCACAGGGGACTGGAGATGTTTTGGAAGGCATTTGCATGCCTGTGTCTCAGGGAAACACGGTCGGTTTGCCCGAAATAGTGGATTCCGTGATTGGAACAGTGCATGGCGTTTCTCGATTTACAGGACAAAGTCAGAAATGAACACCACATCCTGAGGGGATCGTCGTGGGCTTGGAAAGATCATTGACATCTGTTCTTGGCAAAAGGGGTCATAAAATAAAATGGCCAAAGCGGCTGTTTACAAGTCCGAAGTGACCCTACAATATTTGATTCAGGACCCACAAAATACCGACTCTCCACAATCACTACGGTCTGATCACGATCTGCTGTCGAGCATGATTCAGTCAGCTGTGACTTGTTTCTACACAGTGGTTGTCAAACTTCCTGCGACTGCCACACTTGAAGACAATTCCTCGTGTTGTGAGAACCCCAACAATGAAATTATTCTGTTGCTAACTTGTAAGTGTTGTTTTGCAAAGCTACTTCTATCAAACGTATTGCAAATGTCTGACATGCAGCAGTTCTTAATCGAAACCTGGGACACAGTCGCTCAAGCCCCAACTGGCTTGAGCCCCTCAGCATGAGAATTGCTGGCCTATATGCACAGGCCCTTTTATAACCTTTGGTTTCCTTTAAGTGGTTGAGTGTTCAGAATCAAACCCAGGACTTTGTGAATACTTGAGAGGTACGACCCGAACCTTTTCTTCCTTTTTTCCTTTTCATTTCTTTTCCTTCTTTCTTTTCTATTGTTTCGTTTCTAAATTTCCGAGTCAGGATCGTTCCTGGTTCTCTGCTCATACATTCCATCCTTCCGACTCAGTCACCCTTGTGTTTCGGTACAGGCTGTGTCCCCAAGCATTGCAGACCTTCTTCCAAACAATGATGGGATCAGAAGGTGGAGATGTGCAGGCATCATATATGAGAATTTTTTTCTCCAAGAAAACCTGCAAGCGTTTATGATGTCTGAGTGACCTCGCAGGGGCCTGGATTCAGTCCTCAGCATCTAGATGGTAGCCGCTCTATGTGGCTACCTTTGCAGAAGTTCCAACATCCACATTGGTGACCCCTGCAGAGACCAGCTCCTGTAAGTTAAAAAGCTGACATTGACCCGTAATGGTGGAGGGCTCCTTGATCTTGCCCCGGGAAAAAAGCAAAGAGTAGAGTCAGCCACAAGATCTTGTAAGCAGAAAGAACCAGGGAAAGGACCGGAAGGGGTTCCTGGAATTTTAGAGAGAGGACCCTGGGGCTCAGCAGGAGGATCAGGACGCACGGGTGAGGGTGCGCCTGAGCATAGTCAGAAGAAGGGAGGTTCTCATGGCGGCGAGAAGAGGCTCACCACGTGTCCGGAAGGGTCCTTGAATGAATTCTCTGAACCCTTCTGCCCCAGCCATGAGCAGTTACTGCTCATGGCTGGGGCAGAAGGGTTCAGAGGGCAACCATGAAGGCAACTCCCTGGAAGCTGCCTGCCTCCGCAGTGGCAGTCTGCTGCCACACGGTGGCGCACGTGTCCCACTTGATAGTAACTGCATCTGTCTCAAGCTGGTCTGGAGGCTGAACCCTAGCTTCACAGGGGACTGGAGATGTTTTTGAAGCCATTCACATGATTGTGTCTCATGGACACACAGTCGGTTTGCCCGAAATAGTGTATTCCATGGTGGGAACAACGCATGGCGCTTCTCGAGTTACAGGACAAAGTTCAGAAATGAACACCACATCCTGAGGGGATCAGCGTTGGGTTCGAAAGAACATTGACACCTGTTCATGGCAAAAGGGGTCATAAAGAGAAATGACCAAAGTGGCTGTTTACATGTCCGAAATGCCCCTACAATATTTGATTCAGCACCCCCAGTATAGCAAGTCTCCACAATCACTAAGGGCTGATCATGATCTGCTATGGAGCATGATTCACTCAGGTGTGACTTATTTCTACACAGTGGTTCTCAACCTTCCTAAGACCGCCACACTTGAATACACTTTCTCGTGTTGTGGGGACCCCGATAATGAAGTTCTTCTGTTGCTAATTAGCAACTTTTGTTTTGCGAAGCAACTTGTATGAATCTTAATGCAAATGTCTGACACGCAGCAGTTCTTAATCGAATCCTGGGACAATGTTCTTCACGCTCCACATTGGTTGTGCCCGCTGCATGAGAATTGCTGCCTCATATGCACAGGCCCTGTTAGAACCTTCTGTTTCTCTTAAGTGTTTGGGTGCTCAGGATCAAACCCAGGACTTTGTGAATCCTGGAGAGGTACGATCCAAACATTTCCTTTGCTTTCCTTTCGTTTCCTTTCCTTGTCTTTTCTATTCATTCCCTTTCAGTTTTTTGAGATAGGATCTATCTGAGCTCCCCTCACAGACAACCCATGCTTCTGCTTCAAGCACTGTTGCAGCTCGGTGACAGGCCCATGTCCACAAGCGTGGCAGAACGTTTCTACCAGCAATGAAGAAATCAGATGATGGAGATGTGCTGGCATCCAAAGGGAGAGTTGTTTTCTACAAAATCACCTCCAGAGCATTTATGATGCCTGCTTGCCCTAGCAGGGGCCTGGATTCAGTACTCAGTGTCTACATGCTAGCTCCTACATGTGGCTACCGTTCCAGTGGTTCGAACATCCAGTCTGCTGACCCTTGAAAGAAGCAGCTGGTGTAAGTGAAAAAGCTGACATTGACCCATAATGGAGGAGGGCTCCTTGATCTTGCCTACTGCAAAGATGCAAAGGGGAGCATCAGCCACAAGTTCCTGTGAGCAGAAAGAACCCGGGACAAAACAGGAAGGGGTTCGTGGAATTTAAGAACAGGGACCCAGTGGCTCAGCAGAAGGATCAGGAGTCACGGGTGGGAGTGCAAATGAGCAGGGTCTGAAGAAGGGAGGTTTTCAGGGCAGCGAGAAGAGGCTATCCATGTGTCCCGAAGGGTCCCTGAATGGATTCTCTGAACCCTTCTGCCCCAGCAATGAGCTTGTTTGCTCATTGCTGGGGCAGAAGGGTTCAGAGTCCAGGCGTGAAGGAGCCTCCGTGGAAGTTGCCTGCCTCCGCAGAGTTAGCCAGGAGCCAAATGTTGGCACTTGAGCCCCAGTTGAAAGTTACTGCCTTGGTCTCAAGCCGGTCTGGAAGCTTAACCCTCGCGTCACAGGGGACTGGAGATGTTTTGGAAGGCATTTGCATGCCTGTGTCTCAGGGAAACACGGTCGGTTTGCCCGAAATAGTGGATTCCGTGATTGGAACAGTGCATGGCGTTTCTCGATTTACAGGACAAAGTCAGAAATGAACACCACATCCTGAGGGGATCGTCGTGGGCTTGGAAAGATCATTGACATCTGTTCTTGGCAAAAGGGGTCATAAAATAAAATGGCCAAAGCGGCTGTTTACAAGTCCGAAGTGACCCTACAATATTTGATTCAGGACCCACAAAATACCGACTCTCCACAATCACTACGGTCTGATCACGATCTGCTGTCGAGCATGATTCAGTCAGCTGTGACTTGTTTCTACACAGTGGTTGTCAAACTTCCTGCGACTGCCACACTTGAAGACAATTCCTCGTGTTGTGAGAACCCCAACAATGAAATTATTCTGTTGCTAACTTGTAAGTGTTGTTTTGCAAAGCTACTTCTATCAAACGTATTGCAAATGTCTGACATGCAGCAGTTCTTAATCGAAACCTGGGACACAGTCGCTCAAGCCCCAACTGGCTTGAGCCCCTCAGCATGAGAATTGCTGGCCTATATGCACAGGCCCTTTTATAACCTTTGGTTTCCTTTAAGTGGTTGAGTGTTCAGAATCAAACCCAGGACTTTGTGAATACTTGAGAGGTACGACCCGAACCTTTTCTTCCTTTTTTCCTTTTCATTTCTTTTCCTTCTTTCTTTTCTATTGTTTCGTTTCTAAATTTCCGAGTCAGGATCGTTCCTGGTTCTCTGCTCATACATTCCATCCTTCCGACTCAGTCACCCTTGTGTTTCGGTACAGGCTGTGTCCCCAAGCATTGCAGACCTTCTTCCAAACAATGATGGGATCAGAAGGTGGAGATGTGCAGGCATCATATATGAGAATTTTTTTCTCCAAGAAAACCTGCAAGCGTTTATGATGTCTGAGTGACCTCGCAGGGGCCTGGATTCAGTCCTCAGCATCTAGATGGTAGCCGCTCTATGTGGCTACCTTTGCAGAAGTTCCAACATCCACATTGGTGACCCCTGCAGAGACCAGCTCCTGTAAGTTAAAAAGCTGACATTGACCCGTAATGGTGGAGGGCTCCTTGATCTTGCCCCGGGGAAAAAAGCAAAGAGTAGAGTCAGCCACAAGATCTTGTAAGCAGAAAGAACCAGGGAAAGGACCGGAAGGGGTTCCTGGAATTTTAGAGAGAGGACCCTGGGGCTCAGCAGGAGGATCAGGACGCACGGGTGAGGGTGCGCCTGAGCATAGTCAGAAGAAGGGAGGTTCTCATGGCGGCGAGAAGAGGCTCACCACGTGTCCGGAAGGGTCCTTGAATGAATTCTCTGAACCCTTCTGCCCCAGCCATGAGCAGTTACTGCTCATGGCTGGGGCAGAAGGGTTCAGAGGGCAACCATGAAGGCAACTCCCTGGAAGCTGCCTGCCTCCGCAGTGGCAGTCTGCTGCCACACGGTGGCGCACGTGTCCCACTTGATAGTAACTGCATCTGTCTCAAGCTGGTCTGGAGGCTGAACCCTAGCTTCACAGGGGACTGGAGATGTTTTTGAAGCCATTCACATGATTGTGTCTCATGGACACACAGTCGGTTTGCCCGAAATAGTGTATTCCATGGTGGGAACAACGCATGGCGCTTCTCGAGTTACAGGACAAAGTTCAGAAATGAACACCACATCCTGAGGGGATCAGCGTTGGGTTCGAAAGAACATTGACACCTGTTCATGGCAAAAGGGGTCATAAAGAGAAATGACCAAAGTGGCTGTTTACATGTCCGAAATGCCCCTACAATATTTGATTCAGGACCCCCAGTATAGCAAGTCTCCACAATCACTAAGGGCTGATCATGATCTGCTATGGAGCATGATTCACTCAGGTGTGACTTATTTCTACACAGTGGTTCTCAACCTTCCTAAGACCGCCACACTTGAATACACTTTCTCGTGTTGTGGGGACCCCGATAATGAAGTTCTTCTGTTGCTAATTAGCAACTTTTGTTTTGCGAAGCAACTTGTATGAATCTTAATGCAAATGTCTGACACGCAGCAGTTCTTAATCGAATCCTGGGACAATGTTCTTCACGCTCCACATTGGTTGTGCCCGCTGCATGAGAATTGCTGCCTCATATGCACAGGCCCTGTTAGAACCTTCTGTTTCTCTTAAGTGTTTGGGTGCTCAGGATCAAACCCAGGACTTTGTGAATCCTGGAGAGGTACGATCCAAACATTTCCTTTGCTTTCCTTTCGTTTCCTTTCCTTGTCTTTTCTATTCATTCCCTTTCAGTTTTTTGAGATAGGATCTATCTGAGCTCCCCTCACAGACAACCCATGCTTCTGCTTCAAGCACTGTTGCAGCTCGGTGACAGGCCCATGTCCACAAGCGTGGCAGAACGTTTCTACCAGCAATGAAGAAATCAGATGATGGAGATGTGCTGGCATCCAAAGGGAGAGTTGTTTTCTACAAAATCACCTCCAGAGCATTTATGATGCCTGCTTGCCCTAGCAGGGGCCTGGATTCAGTACTCAGTGTCTACATGCTAGCTCCTACATGTGGCTACCGTTCCAGTGGTTCGAACATCCAGTCTGCTGACCCTTGAAAGAAGCAGCTGGTGTAAGTGAAAAAGCTGACATTGACCCATAATGGAGGAGGGCTCCTTGATCTTGCCTACTGCAAAGATGCAAAGGGGAGCATCAGCCACAAGTTCCTGTGAGCAGAAAGAACCCGGGACAAAACAGGAAGGGGTTCGTGGAATTTAAGAACAGGGACCCAGTGGCTCAGCAGAAGGATCAGGAGTCACGGGTGGGAGTGCAAATGAGCAGGGTCTGAAGAAGGGAGGTTTTCAGGGCAGCGAGAAGAGGCTATCCATGTGTCCCGAAGGGTCCCTGAATGGATTCTCTGAACCCTTCTGCCCCAGCAATGAGCTTGTTTGCTCATTGCTGGGGCAGAAGGGTTCAGAGTCCAGGCGTGAAGGAGCCTCCGTGGAAGTTGCCTGCCTCCGCAGAGTTAGCCAGGAGCCAAATGTTGGCACTTGAGCCCCAGTTGAAAGTTACTGCCTTGGTCTCAAGCCGGTCTGGAAGCTTAACCCTCGCGTCACAGGGGACTGGAGATGTTTTGGAAGGCATTTGCATGCCTGTGTCTCAGGGAAACACGGTCGGTTTGCCCGAAATAGTGGATTCCGTGATGGAACAGTGCATGGCGTTTCTCGATTTACAGGACAAAGTCAGAAATGAACACCACATCCTGAGGGGATCGTCGTGGGCTTGGAAAGATCATTGACATCTGTTCTTGGCAAAAGGGGTCATAAAATAAAATGGCCAAAGCGGCTGTTTACAAGTCCGAAGTGACCCTACAATATTTGATTCAGGACCCACAAAATACCGACTCTCCACAATCACTACGGTCTGATCACGATCTGCTGTCGAGCATGATTCAGTCAGCTGTGACTTGTTTCTACACAGTGGTTGTCAAACTTCCTGCGACTGCCACACTTGAAGACAATTCCTCGTGTTGTGAGAACCCCAACAATGAAATTATTCTGTTGCTAACTTGTAAGTGTTGTTTTGCAAAGCTACTTCTATCAAACGTATTGCAAATGTCTGACATGCAGCAGTTCTTAATCGAAACCTGGGACACAGTCCCTCAAGCCCCAACTGGCTTGAGCCCCTCAGCATGAGAATTGCTGGCCTATATGCACAGGCCCTTTTATAACCTTTGGTTTCCTTTAAGTGGTTGAGTGTTCAGAATCAAACCCAGGACTTTGTGAATACTTGAGAGGTACGACCCGAACCTTTTCTTCCTTTTTTCCTTTTCATTTCTTTTCCTTCTTTCTTTTCTATTGTTTCGTTTCTAAATTTCCGAGTCAGGATCGTTCCTGGTTCTCTGCTCATACATTCCATCCTTCCGACTCAGTCACCCTTGTGTTTCGGTACAGGCTGTGTCCCCAAGCATTGCAGACCTTCTTCCAAACAATGATGGGATCAGAAGGTGGAGATGTGCAGGCATCATATATGAGAATTTTTTTCTCCAAGAAAACCTGCAAGCGTTTATGATGTCTGAGTGACCTCGCAGGGGCCTGGATTCAGTCCTCAGCATCTAGATGGTAGCCGCTCTATGTGGCTACCTTTGCAGAAGTTTCCAACATCCACATTGGTGACCCCTGCAGAGACCAGCTCCTGTAAGTTAAAAAGCTGACATTGACCCGTAATGGTGGAGGGCTCCTTGATCTTGCCCCGGGGAAAAAAGCAAAGAGTAGAGTCAGCCACAAGATCTTGTAAGCAGAAAGAACCAGGGAAAGGACCGGAAGGGGTTCCTGGAATTTTAGAGAGAGGACCCTGGGGCTCAGCAGGAGGATCAGGACGCACGGGTGAGGGTGCGCCTGAGCATAGTCAGAAGAAGGGAGGTTCTCATGGCGGCGAGAAGAGGCTCACCACGTGTCCGGAAGGGTCCTTGAATGAATTCTCTGAACCCTTCTGCCCCAGCCATGAGCAGTTACTGCTCATGGCTGGGGCAGAAGGGTTCAGAGGGCAACCATGAAGGCAACTCCCTGGAAGCTGCCTGCCTCCGCAGTGGCAGTCTGCTGCCACACGGTGGCGCACGTGTCCCACTTGATAGTAACTGCATCTGTCTCAAGCTGGTCTGGAGGCTGAACCCTAGCTTCACAGGGGACTGGAGATGTTTTTGAAGCCATTCACATGATTGTGTCTCATGGACACACAGTCGGTTTGCCCGAAATAGTGTATTCCATGGTGGGAACAACGCATGGCGCTTCTCGAGTTACAGGACAAAGTTCAGAAATGAACACCACATCCTGAGGGGATCAGCGTTGGGTTCGAAAGAACATTGACACCTGTTCATGGCAAAAGGGGTCATAAAGAGAAATGACCAAAGTGGCTGTTTACATGTCCGAAATGCCCCTACAATATTTGATTCAGGACCCCCAGTATAGCAAGTCTCCACAATCACTAAGGGCTGATCATGATCTGCTATGGAGCATGATTCACTCAGGTGTGACTTATTTCTACACAGTGGTTCTCAACCTTCCTAAGACCGCCACACTTGAATACACTTTCTCGTGTTGTGGGGACCCCGATAATGAAGTTCTTCTGTTGCTAATTAGCAACTTTTGTTTTGCGGAAGCAACTTGTATGAATCTTAATGCAAATGTCTGACACGCAGCAGTTCTTAATCGAATCCTGGGACAATGTTCTTCACGCTCCACATTGGTTGTGCCCGCTGCATGAGAATTGCTGCCTCATATGCACAGGCCCTGTTAGAACCTTCTGTTTCTCTTAAGTGTTTGGGTGCTCAGGATCAAACCCAGGACTTTGTGAATCCTGGAGAGGTACGATCCAAACATTTCCTTTGCTTTCCTTTCGTTTCCTTTCCTTGTCTTTTCTATTCATTCCCTTTCAGTTTTTTGAGATAGGATCTATCTGAGCTCCCCTCACAGACAACCCATGCTTCTGCTTCAAGCACTGTTGCAGCTCGGTGACAGGCCCATGTCCACAAGCGTGGCAGAACGTTTTTACCAGCAATGAAGAAATCAGATGATGGAGATGTGCTGGCATCCAAAGGGAGAGTTGTTTTCTACAAAATCACCTCCAGAGCATTTATGATGCCTGCTTGCCCTAGCATGGGGCCTGGATTCAGTACTCAGTGTCTACATGCTAGCTCCTACATGTGGCTACCGTTCCAGTGGTTCGAACATCCAGTCTGCTGACCCTTGAAAGAAGCAGCTGGTGTAAGTGAAAAAGCTGACATTGACCCATAATGGAGGAGGGCTCCTTGATCTTGCCTACTGCAAAGATGCAAAGGGGAGCATCAGCCACAAGTTCCTGTGAGCAGAAAGAACCCGGGACAAAACAGGAAGGGGTTCGTGGAATTTAAGAACAGGGACCCAGTGGCTCAGCAGAAGGATCAGGAGTCACGGGTGGGAGTGCAAATGAGCAGGGTCTGAAGAAGGGAGGTTTTCAGGGCAGCGAGAAGAGGCTATCCATGTGTCCCGAAGGGTCCCTGAATGGATTCTCTGAACCCTTCTGCCCCAGCAATGAGCTTGTTTGCTCATTGCTGGGGCAGAAGGGTTCAGAGTCCAGGCGTGAAGGAGCCTCCGTGGAAGTTGCCTGCCTCCGCAGAGTTAGCCAGGAGCCAAATGTTGGCACTTGAGCCCCAGTTGAAAGTTACTGCCTTGGTCTCAAGCCGGTCTGGAAGCTTAACCCTCGCGTCACAGGGGACTGGAGATGTTTTGGAAGGCATTTGCATGCCTGTGTCTCAGGGAAACACGGTCGGTTTGCCCGAAATAGTGGATTCCGTGATTGGAACAGTGCATGGCGTTTCTCGATTTACAGGACAAAGTCAGAAATGAACACCACATCCTGAGGGGATCGTCGTGGGCTTGGAAAGATCATTGACATCTGTTCTTGGCAAAAGGGGTCATAAAATAAAATGGCCAAAGCGGCTGTTTACAAGTCCGAAGTGACCCTACAATATTTGATTCAGGACCCACAAAATACCGACTCTCCACAATCACTACGGTCTGATCACGATCTGCTGTCGAGCATGATTCAGTCAGCTGTGACTTGTTTCTACACAGTGGTTGTCAAACTTCCTGCGACTGCCACACTTGAAGACAATTCCTCGTGTTGTGAGAACCCCAACAATGAAATTATTCTGTTGCTAACTTGTAAGTGTTGTTTTGCAAAGCTACTTCTATCAAACGTATTGCAAATGTCTGACATGCAGCAGTTCTTAATCGAAACCTGGGACACAGTCCCTCAAGCCCCAACTGGCTTGAGCCCCTCAGCATGAGAATTGCTGGCCTATATGCACAGGCCCTTTTATAACCTTTGGTTTCCTTTAAGTGGTTGAGTGTTCAGAATCAAACCCAGGACTTTGTGAATACTTGAGAGGTACGACCCGAACCTTTTCTTCCTTTTTTCCTTTTCATTTCTTTTCCTTCTTTCTTTTCTATTGTTTCGTTTCTAAATTTCCGAGTCAGGATCGTTCCTGGTTCTCTGCTCATACATTCCATCCTTCCGACTCAGTCACCCTTGTGTTTCGGTACAGGCTGTGTCCCCAAGCATTGCAGACCTTCTTCCAAACAATGATGGGATCAGAAGGTGGAGATGTGCAGGCATCATATATGAGAATTTTTTTCTCCAAGAAAACCTGCAAGCGTTTATGATGTCTGAGTGACCTCGCAGGGGCCTGGATTCAGTCCTCAGCATCTAGATGGTAGCCGCTCTATGTGGCTACCTTTGCAGAAGTTCCAACATCCACATTGGTGACCCCTGCAGAGACCAGCTCCTGTAAGTTAAAAAGCTGACATTGACCCGTAATGGTGGAGGGCTCCTTGATCTTGCCCCGTGGAAAAAAGCAAAGAGTAGAGTCAGCCACAAGATCTTGTAAGCAGAAAGAACCAGGGAAAGGACCGGAAGGGGTTCCTGGAATTTTAGAGAGAGGACCCTGGGGCTCAGCAGGAGGATCAGGACGCACGGGTGAGGGTGCGCCTGAGCATAGTCAGAAGAAGGGAGGTTCTCATGGCGGCGAGAAGAGGCTCACCACGTGTCCGGAAGGGTCCTTGAATGAATTCTCTGAACCCTTCTGCCCCAGCCATGAGCAGTTACTGCTCATGGCTGGGGCAGAAGGGTTCAGAGGGCAACCATGAAGGCAACTCCCTGGAAGCTGCCTGCCTCCGCAGTGGCAGTCTGCTGCCACACGGTGGCGCACGTGTCCCACTTGATAGTAACTGCATCTGTCTCAAGCTGGTCTGGAGGCTGAACCCTAGCTTCACAGGGGACTGGAGATGTTTTTGAAGCCATTCACATGATTGTGTCTCATGGACACACAGTCGGTTTGCCCGAAATAGTGTATTCCATGGTGGGAACAACGCATGGCGCTTCTCGAGTTACAGGACAAAGTTCAGAAATGAACACCACATCCTGAGGGGATCAGCGTTGGGTTCGAAAGAACATTGACACCTGTTCATGGCAAAAGGGGTCATAAAGAGAAATGACCAAAGTGGCTGTTTACATGTCCGAAATGCCCCTACAATATTTGATTCAGGACCCCCAGTATAGCAAGTCTCCACAATCACTAAGGGCTGATCATGATCTGCTATGGAGCATGATTCACTCAGGTGTGACTTATTTCTACACAGTGGTTCTCAACCTTCCTAAGACCGCCACACTTGAATACACTTTCTCGTGTTGTGGGGACCCCGATAATGAAGTTCTTCTGTTGCTAATTAGCAACTTTTGTTTTGCGAAGCAACTTGTATGAATCTTAATGCAAATGTCTGACACGCAGCAGTTCTTAATCGAATCCTGGGACAATGTTCTTCACGCTCCACATTGGTTGTGCCCGCTGCATGAGAATTGCTGCCTCATATGCACAGGCCCTGTTAGAACCTTCTGTTTCTCTTAAGTGTTTGGGTGCTCAGGATCAAACCCAGGACTTTGTGAATCCTGGAGAGGTACGATCCAAACATTTCCTTTGCTTTCCTTTCGTTTCCTTTCCTTGTCTTTTCTATTCATTCCCTTTCAGTTTTTTGAGATAGGATCTATCTGAGCTCCCCTCACAGACAACCCATGCTTCTGCTTCAAGCACTGTTGCAGCTCGGTGACAGGCCCATGTCCACAAGCGTGGCAGAACGTTTTTACCAGCAATGAAGAAATCAGATGATGGAGATGTGCTGGCATCCAAAGGGAGAGTTGTTTTCTACAAAATCACCTCCAGAGCATTTATGATGCCTGCTTGCCCTAGCAGGGGCCTGGATTCAGTACTCAGTGTCTACATGCTAGCTCCTACATGTGGCTACCGTTCCAGTGGTTCGAACATCCAGTCTGCTGACCCTTGAAAGAAGCAGCTGGTGTAAGTGAAAAAGCTGACATTGACCCATAATGGAGGAGGGCTCCTTGATCTTGCCTACTGCAAAGATGCAAAGGGGAGCATCAGCCACAAGTTCCTGTGAGCAGAAAGAACCCGGGACAAAACAGGAAGGGGTTCGTGGAATTTAAGAACAGGGACCCAGTGGCTCAGCAGAAGGATCAGGAGTCACGGGTGGGAGTGCAAATGAGCAGGGTCTGAAGAAGGGAGGTTTTCAGGGCAGCGAGAAGAGGCTATCCATGTGTCCCGAAGGGTCCCTGAATGGATTCTCTGAACCCTTCTGCCCCAGCAATGAGCTTGTTTGCTCATTGCTGGGGCAGAAGGGTTCAGAGTCCAGGCGTGAAGGAGCCTCCGTGGAAGTTGCCTGCCTCCGCAGAGTTAGCCAGGAGCCAAATGTTGGCACTTGAGCCCCAGTTGAAAGTTACTGCCTTGGTCTCAAGCCGGTCTGGAAGCTTAACCCTCGCGTCACAGGGGACTGGAGATGTTTTGGAAGGCATTTGCATGCCTGTGTCTCAGGGAAACACGGTCGGTTTGCCCGAAATAGTGGATTCCGTGATGGAACAGTGCATGGCGTTTCTCGATTTACAGGACAAAGTCAGAAATGAACACCACATCCTGAGGGGATCGTCGTGGGCTTGGAAAGATCATTGACATCTGTTCTTGGCAAAAGGGGTCATAAAATAAAATGGCCAAAGCGGCTGTTTACAAGTCCGAAGTGACCCTACAATATTTGATTCAGGACCCACAAAATACCGACTCTCCACAATCACTACGGTCTGATCACGATCTGCTGTCGAGCATGATTCAGTCAGCTGTGACTTGTTTCTACACAGTGGTTGTCAAACTTCCTGCGACTGCCACACTTGAAGACAATTCCTCGTGTTGTGAGAACCCCAACAATGAAATTATTCTGTTGCTAACTTGTAAGTGTTGTTTTGCAAAGCTACTTCTATCAAACGTATTGCAAATGTCTGACATGCAGCAGTTCTTAATCGAAACCTGGGACACAGTCCCTCAAGCCCCAACTGGCTTGAGCCCCTCAGCATGAGAATTGCTGGCCTATATGCACAGGCCCTTTTATAACCTTTGGTTTCCTTTAAGTGGTTGAGTGTTCAGAATCAAACCCAGGACTTTGTGAATACTTGAGAGGTACGACCCGAACCTTTTCTTCCTTTTTTCCTTTTCATTTCTTTTCCTTCTTTCTTTTCTATTGTTTCGTTTCTAAATTTCCGAGTCAGGATCGTTCCTGGTTCTCTGCTCATACATTCCATCCTTCCGACTCAGTCACCCTTGTGTTTCGGTACAGGCTGTGTCCCCAAGCATTGCAGACCTTCTTCCAAACAATGATGGGATCAGAAGGTGGAGATGTGCAGGCATCATATATGAGAATTTTTTTCTCCAAGAAAACCTGCAAGCGTTTATGATGTCTGAGTGACCTCGCAGGGGCCTGGATTCAGTCCTCAGCATCTAGATGGTAGCCGCTCTATGTGGCTACCTTTGCAGAAGTTCCAACATCCACATTGGTGACCCCTGCAGAGACCAGCTCCTGTAAGTTAAAAAGCTGACATTGACCCGTAATGGTGGAGGGCTCCTTGATCTTGCCCCGGGAAAAAAGCAAAGAGTAGAGTCAGCCACAAGATCTTGTAAGCAGAAAGAACCAGGGAAAGGACCGGAAGGGGTTCCTGGAATTTTAGAGAGAGGACCCTGGGGCTCAGCAGGAGGATCAGGACGCACGGGTGAGGGTGCGCCTGAGCATAGTCAGAAGAAGGGAGGTTCTCATGGCGGCGAGAAGAGGCTCACCACGTGTCCAGAAGGGTCCTTGAATGAATTCTCTGAACCCTTCTGCCCCAGCCATGAGCAGTTACTGCTCATGGCTGGGGCAGAAGGGTTCAGAGGGCAACCATGAAGGCAACTCCCTGGAAGCTGCCTGCCTCCGCAGTGGCAGTCTGCTGCCACACGGTGGCGCACGTGTCCCACTTGATAGTAACTGCATCTGTCTCAAGCTGGTCTGGAGGCTGAACCCTAGCTTCACAGGGGACTGGAGATGTTTTTGAAGCCATTCACATGATTGTGTCTCATGGACACACAGTCGGTTTGCCCGAAATAGTGTATTCCATGGTGGGAACAACGCATGGCGCTTCTCGAGTTACAGGACAAAGTTCAGAAATGAACACCACATCCTGAGGGGATCAGCGTTGGGTTCGAAAGAACATTGACACCTGTTCATGGCAAAAGGGGTCATAAAGAGAAATGACCAAAGTGGCTGTTTACATGTCCGAAATGCCCCTACAATATTTGATTCAGGACCCCCAGTATAGCAAGTCTCCACAATCACTAAGGGCTGATCATGATCTGCTATGGAGCATGATTCACTCAGGTGTGACTTATTTCTACACAGTGGTTCTCAACCTTCCTAAGACCGCCACACTTGAATACACTTTCTCGTGTTGTGGGGACCCCGATAATGAAGTTCTTCTGTTGCTAATTAGCAACTTTTGTTTTGCGAAGCAACTTGTATGAATCTTAATGCAAATGTCTGACACGCAGCAGTTCTTAATCGAATCCTGGGACAATGTTCTTCACGCTCCACATTGGTTGTGCCCGCTGCATGAGAATTGCTGCCTCATATGCACAGGCCCTGTTAGAACCTTCTGTTTCTCTTAAGTGTTTGGGTGCTCAGGATCAAACCCAGGACTTTGTGAATCCTGGAGAGGTACGATCCAAACATTTCCTTTGCTTTCCTTTCTCGTTTCCTTTCCTTGTCTTTTCTATTCATTCCCTTTCAGTTTTTTGAGATAGGATCTATCTGAGCTCCCCTCACAGACAACCCATGCTTCTGCTTCAAGCACTGTTGCAGCTCGGTGACAGGCCCATGTCCACAAGCGTGGCAGAACGTTTCTACCAGCAATGAAGAAATCAGATGATGGAGATGTGCTGGCATCCAAAGGGAGAGTTGTTTTCTACAAAATCACCTCCAGAGCATTTATGATGCCTGCTTGCCCTAGCAGGGGCCTGGATTCAGTACTCAGTGTCTACATGCTAGCTCCTACATGTGGCTACCGTTCCAGTGGTTCGAACATCCAGTCTGCTGACCCTTGAAAGAAGCAGCTGGTGTAAGTGAAAAAGCTGACATTGACCCATAATGGAGGAGGGCTCCTTGATCTTGCCTACTGCAAAGATGCAAAGGGGAGCATCAGCCACAAGTTCCTGTGAGCAGAAAGAACCCGGGACAAAACAGGAAGGGGTTTCGTGGAATTTAAGAACAGGGACCCAGTGGCTCAGCAGAAGGATCAGGAGTCACGGGTGGGAGTGCAAATGAGCAGGGTCTGAAGAAGGGAGGTTTTCAGGGCAGCGAGAAGAGGCTATCCATGTGTCCCGAAGGGTCCCTGAATGGATTCTCTGAACCCTTCTGCCCCAGCAATGAGCTTGTTTGCTCATTGCTGGGGCAGAAGGGTTCAGAGTCCAGGCGTGAAGGAGCCTCCGTGGAAGTTGCCTGCCTCCGCAGAGTTAGCCAGGAGCCAAATGTTGGCACTTGAGCCCCAGTTGAAAGTTACTGCCTTGGTCTCAAGCCGGTCTGGAAGCTTAACCCTCGCGTCACAGGGGACTGGAGATGTTTTGGAAGGCATTTGCATGCCTGTGTCTCAGGGAAACACGGTCGGTTTGCCCGAAATAGTGGATTCCGTGATTGGAACAGTGCATGGCGTTTCTCGATTTACAGGACAAAGTCAGAAATGAACACCACATCCA
>JAMJFZ010002816.1:87500-99282 GCA_026225945.1 Cricetomys ansorgei | reverse complement strand
CTAACTCTAAACCTAAAGCTAACCCTAACGCAAACCCAACCCTAACACTAACCCTATCCCTAACCCTAACCCGTAACCCTAACCCTCTAACACAAATCCTAACCCTAACCCCAAACCCTAACACTAACCCTATCCCTATAACCCTAACCTAAAGCCTAACCCTTACACTAACCCAAACATTAACCCTAACCCTAACCCTAACCCTAGAACCCTAACTCAAAACCTATCCCTAACCCTAAACCTAACCCTAACCCTAACCCTAACCCTAAAACCCCTACCCGTATCCCTAACCCTAACCCTAACCCTAACCCTAAACGTAGGAACGTCGGAAACACAACACAGATGAAAACACACTATCAATGGCTATTTCAACATAGTGGTCAATGCACACTTATCAAACTATGCACTCTGAGTGTTATTCCAGCTTCTCTCACACACAAGACTATCATAAGTAACTAAAATACGTATTGCAAGAGCATCTACTAAGAAACATTCTCCTAATACACCTAACACATTTAAACACAGTTCCTATGCGTTTCTACACTAAAACATGAATACATGTCTTTTCTAACTAAGGAAACAAAGAACCTTAAAAGGCGACTACAGAAAAGAAGTGTTTAAAGAACTAATTAACATGTGTGTTTCAAATGCAATTCTAACCGTAGGAACGTCTGTAACACAACACAGATTTAAACACACTATCAATGGGTATTTCACCATAGTGGTCAATGCGCACTTATCAAACTATGCACTCTAAATGTGATTCCAGCTTCTCTCACACACAAGACTCTCAGAAGTAACTAACCCTAACCCTAAGGCTAACCCTAACCCTAACATTAACCTTAACCGTAACCCTAAGCCCACACCAACCCTAACCATAACCCCAAACCGTAACATTAACTCTAACCCTAACCTCTAACCCTAACCCTCTAACACTAACCCTACCCCTAACCCTAACCCAAACCCTAACCGTAAACCTAACCTTATCCCTAACCTCTAACCCTAATCCTACCCATAACCCTAACCCTAAAATCCTAACCCTAACCCTGACCAAACCCTAACCCTAACCCTAACACTAAAACACTAACCCTAACCCGAACCATAACACTAACCCTAAACCTAAACCTAACCCTAACACAAACCCTAACCCTAACCATAACCTAACCTAACCTAACCGTTACCATAACCCTAACACTAACCCAAACCCTAACCCCTAACCCTAGCCCTATCCCTCTGACACTAACCCTAACCCTAACCCTAACCCTAGCCCTAAACCAAACATTAACCCTAACCCTAACCCTAACCCTAACACGAAAACTAACCCTAACCCTAACCTCTAACCCTATCCCTAACCCTAACCCTAACTAAATAACATGTGTTTCCAAATGCAATTCTAACCTTAGGAACATCTGAAACACAACACTGATGTAAACACACTAACAATGGGTATTTCAACATAGTGGTCTATGCACCCATATCAAACTATGCACTCTGAGTGTGATTCCAGCTTCTCTCACAAACAAGACTCTCAGATGTAACTAAAATAAGTATTGCAACATCATCTAATAAGAAACACTCCCCCTAATACGCCTAACACATTGAAACACAGTTCCTATTCATTTCTACACTAAAATATGAATACATGTTTTTTCTAAATAAGGAAACAAACCCTAACCCAAACCGAGAACCTTAAAAGGCGACTACAGAACAGAAGACTTTCAAGAACTAAGTAACATTTGTGTTCCTAATGCAATTCTAACCGTAGGAACGTCTGAAAAACAACACAGATGTAAACACACTATCAATGGCTTTATCAACATAGTGGTCAATGCGCACTTATCAAACTGTGCACTCTCAGTGTGATTACAGGTTCTCTCACACACAATACTCTCAGAAGTAACTAAAAAACGTATTGCAACAGCATCTACTAGGAAACACTCTCCTAAGAAGCCTAACACATTAAAAGACAGTTCCTATGCGTTTCCCCACTAAAACATGAATACATGTCTTTTGTAACTAAGGAAACAGAGAACCTTCAAAGGCGACTACATAAAAGAAGTGTTTGAAGAACTAAGTAACATTTGTGTTCCTAATTGAATTCTAACCGTAGGAACGTCAGAAACACAACACAGATGTAAACACACAATCAATGGGTATTTCAACATAGTGGTCAATGCGCACTTATCAAACTATGCACTCTGAGCGTGATTCCAGCTTCTTTCACACACAAGACTCTCAGAAGTAACTTACCCTAACCCTAACCCTAACCCTAACCCTAACCCTAACCCTAACCCAAGCCCTAACCCTAACCCTAACCCTAACCCTAACCCACTTACCCTAACCCTAACCATAACCCTAAACCTAAACCTAACCAAAACCCTAACTCTAACACTAACCCTAATCCTAAACCTAACACAAACACTAACCCTAACCCTAACCCTAATTCTATCCCTAACTCTCACCCCTAACCCTAACACTAACCCTCTAACCCTAACCCAACCATAACCCTACCCGTAACCCTAAACCTAAACCCTAACCCTAACCCAAACCCTAACCCTAACCCTAACCCTAACCCTAAACCCTAACCCTAACCCTCTAACCGTAAACCTAACAATAACCCTAACCCTAACCTTAAACCCTTACCCTAACCCTAACCCTCTAACCCTAACCCTAACCGCAACACTAAACCTAAATCTAACCCTAACCCAAACCCTAACCCTAACCATAACCCTAACCATAACCCTCAACCTAAACCTAACCCTAAGCCTAAACCTAACCCTAACCCTAACCCCAACCCTAACCCTAACCCTAACCCTAACACAAATCTAAACACTAACCCTAACGCTAACCTTAACCATAACCACTATCGCTAACCCTAACCCCCTATTCCTAACCCTAACCCTAAACCCTAACCCTAACCCTAACCAACCCTAACCCTAACCCTAACACTAACCCTAACCCTATCCCTAACCCCTCACCCTAAACCACTAACACTAACCTAAACCTAACCCTAACCAAAACCCTAACCCTAACCCAAACATTAACCCTAACCCTAACCCTAACACTAACCCTAAACCTAACCTTATCCCTAACCTCTAACCCTAACCTTAACCCTAACCCTAACCCTAAAACCCTAACCCTAACCCTAACCAAACCCTAACACTAACCCTAACCCCAAAACCCTAACCCTAACCCTAACCCTAACCCTATCCTAACCATAACCCTAACCCTAAAACTAACCGCAAAAACAACTGAAATAAAACACAGATGTAAACACACTATCAATGGGTATTTCAACATAGTGGTCAATGCGCACATATCAAACTATGCACTCTGAGTGTGATTCCAACTTCTCTCACACAGAAGACTCTCACAAGTAACTAAAATACGTATTGCAACAGCATCTACTAAGAAACAATCTCCTAATACGCCTAACACATTGAAACACAGTTCCTATGCGTTTCTCCACTAAAACATGAATACATGTCTTTTCTAACTAAGGAAACAGAGAACCTTCAAAGGCGACTACAGAAAAGAAGTGTTTCAAGAACTAAGTAACATTTGTGTTCCTAATGCAATTCTAACCGTAGGAACTTCTGAAACACAACACAAATGTAAACACACTATCAATGTGTATTTCAACATAGTGGTCAATGCGCACTTATCAAACTATGCACTCTGAGTGTGATTCGAGCATCTCTCATACACAAACCTAACCACCTAACCTAAACCCTAACCCTAACCCTAACCATAACCCTAACCCTAAACCCTAACCCTAACCCTAACCCAACCCTAACCCTAACCCCCTAACCCTAACCCTAACCTAACCCTAACCCTAACCCTAACCCCTAACCTAATCCTAACCCTAACCCTAAAACCTAACCCTACCCTAACCCTAACCCTAATACACCTAACCCTAAACCTTAACTCTCAGAAGTAACAAAAATACGTATTGCAACAGCATCTACTAAGAAACACTCTCCTAATACGCCTAACACATTGAAACACAGTTCCTATGCATTTCTCCACTAAAACATGAATACATGTCTTTTCTAACTAAGGAAACAGAGAACCATCAAAGGCGACTACAGAAAAGAAGTGTTTTGAAGAACTAAGTAACATGTGTGTTCCTAATGCAATTCTAACTGTAGGAAAATCTGAAACACAACACAGATGTAAACACAGTATCAATGGGAATTTCAACATAGTGGTCAATGCGCACTTATCAAACTATGCACTCTGAGTGTAATTCCAGCTTCTCTCACACACAAGACTCTCAGAAGTAACTAACACTAACCCTAAGGCTAACCCTAACCCTAACATTAACCTTAACCGTAACCCTAACCCCACCCCAACCCTAACCGTAACCCCAAACCGTAACATTAACTCTAACCCTAACCCCTAACCCTATCCCTCTAACACTAACCCTAACCCTAACCCTAACCCAAACCCTAACCCTAACCCAAACATTAACCATAACCCTAACCCTAACCCTAAACCTAACCTTATCCTTAACCTCTAACCCTAATCCTACCCGTTACCCTAACCCTAAAATCCTAACCCTAACCCTGACCAAACCCTAACCCTAACCCTAACCCTAAAACCCTAACCCTAACCCGAAACATAACCCTAACCCTAAACCTAAACCTAACCCTAACACAAACCCTAACCCTAACCATAACCCTAAACCTAAACAACCCTAACCCTAACCCTAACCCTAACCCTAACCTCTAAACTTAGCCCTATCCCTCTGACACTACCCTAACCCTAACCCTAAACCTAAACCCTAACCCTAACACAAACCCTAACCCCCTAACTATAACCCTAAACCTAAACAACCCTAACCCTAACCCTAACCCTAACCCTAACTAAATAACATGTGTTTCCAAATGCAATTCTAACCTTAGGAACATCTGAAACACAACACTGATGTAAACACACTATCAATTGGTATTTCAACATCGTGGTCTATGCACCCATATCAAACTTTGCACTCTGAGTGTGATTCCAGTTTCTCTCACACACAGACTCTCAGAAGTAACTAAAATCAGTATTGCAACATCATCTACTAAGAAACACTCCCCTAATACGCCTAACACATTGAAACACAGTTCCTATTCATTTCTACACTACAATATGAATACATGTTTTTTCTAACTAAGGAATCAGAGAACCTTAAAAGGCGACTACAGAACAGAAGAGTTTCAAGAACTAAGTAACATTTGTGTTCCAAATGCAATTCTAACCGTAGGAACGTCTGAAAAACAACACAGATGTAAACACACTATCAATGGGTATTTCAACATTCTGGTCAATGCACACTTATCAAACTATGCCTCAGAGTGTGATTCCAGCTTCTCTCACACAAGACTCTCAGAAGTAAGTAACTCTAACACCTAACCCTAACCCTAACCCTAAACCTAACCCTAACGCAACCCAAACACTAATCCTAAACCCTAGCCCTGACCCTAACCCTAACCCTAACCCTAACCCTAAAACCGTAACCCTAACCATGACCAAACCCTAACCTAACTCTAACCTTAAAACCCTAACCCTAACCCTAACCCTAACCCTAACCCTAACCCTAACGCTAATCCTAACTCTAACCCTAACCCTAACTCTAACACTAACCGCAAGAACATCTGAAATACAATACAGATGTAAACAAATTATCAATGGGTATTTCAACATAATGGTCTATGCGCACATATCAAACTATGCACTCTGAGTGTTATTCCAACTTCTCTCACAAAGAAGACTCTCAGAAGTAACTAAAATACGTATTGCAACAGCATCTACTCAGAAACACTCTCCTAATACGCCTAACACATTGAAACACAGTTCCTATCCGTTTCTCCACTAAATCATGAATACATGTATTTTCTAACAAAGGAAACAGAGAACCTTCAAAGGCGACTACAGAAAAGAAGTGTTTCAAGAACTAAGTTGCATTTGTGTTCCTAATACAATTCTAACCGTTGGAAAATCTGAAACACAACACAGATATAAACACACTATCAATGGGTATTTCAACATAGTGGTCAATGCGCACTTATCATATCTATGCAAACTGAGTGTGATTCCAGCTTCTCTCACACACAAGACTCTCAGAAGTAACTAACCCTAAACCTAACGCTAACCCTAACCATAACCCTAACCCAAACATTAACATTAACCCTAACCCTAACCCCACCCCAACCCTAACCGTAACCCCAAACGCTAACGTTAACTCTAACCCTAAGCCTATCCCTAACCCCTAATCCTAACCCTAACCCTAACCCTAACTCAAACCCTAAACCTAACCCTAACCCTAATCCGAAACCAAGCCCTAACCCTAACCCTAACCCCTAACCCAAACCCTAACCCACTAACCCTAACCCTAACCCTAACCCTAAACACTAACCCTAAACAAAACCCTAACCCTGAATCTATCTCTAACCCCTACCCTAACACTAACCCTAACCCTAACCCTAACCCTACCCCTATCCCTAAATTAAATCTAACCTAACCCTAACCCTAACTCTAACCCTAACCCTAATCCTAACCATAACCCTAACCCTAACTCAAACCCTAAACCTAACCCTAACGCTAACCCAAATCCTAACCCTAACCCTAACCCAAACACTAACCCTAACCCTAACTAACCCTAACTCTAACACTAACCATACCCGTAACCCTAACCCTAACCCCTAACCCTGACCCTAACCATCCAACACTAACCCTAACCCTAACCCTAACCCTAAACCTATCCCTAACCCAAACATTAACCCTAACACTAACCATAACCCTAAAGTTAAACCTAACCCTATACCTAACCTCTCACCCTAACCCTAAACATAACCCTAACCCTAATACCCTAACCGTAACCCTAAACCTAACCCTAACATTAACCCTAAAACACATACCCTAAATCTAAACCTAACCCTAACCCGATCCCTAACCCCTAACCCTAACCCTAACACTCTAACACTAAGCCAAACCCTAACCCTAACCCAACCCCTAACCGTAACCCACAACATAACCCTAACCCTAACACTAACCCTAACCATAACCCTAACCCAATCTCTAAACCTATCCCACAACCTAACCCTAACCCTTACACAAACGCTAACCCTAACCCCCTAACCCTAACCCTAACCCTAACCCTAACCCTAACCCTAACCCTAACCCTAACCCTACCTAACCTCTAACCTAACCCTAAACCCCCTAATTCTAACCCTAACTAATCCTACCCTAAAACCCTAACCTAACCCTAACCCTAACCGTAACCATAACCCTAAAACACTAACCCTAAAACCCTAACCCTAACACTAACCCTAACCGAAGGAACGTCTGAAACACAAAACAGATGTAAACACACTATCAATGGGTATTTCAACATAGTGGTCAAAGAGCTCTTATTAAACTATGCACTCTGAGTGTGATTCCAGCTTCTCTCACACAGAAGACTCTCAGAAGTAACTAGAATAAGTATTGCAACAGCATCTACTAAGAAACACTCTCCTAATATGCCTAACACTTTGAAACACTGTTCCTATGCATTTCTCTACTAAAACATGAATACATGTCTTTTCTAACTAAGGAAACAGACAACCTTCAAAGGATACTACAAAAAAGAAGTGTTTCAAGAACTAAGTAACATGTGTGTTCCAAATGCAATTCTAACCGTAGGAACGTCTGAAACACAGCACAGATGTAAACACAATATCAATGCCTATTTCAACATAGTGGTCAATGCGCACTTATCAAACTATGCACTCTGAGTGTGATTCCAGCTTCTCTCACACACAAGTCTCTCAAAAGTAACTAAACCTAACCATAACACTAACACTAACCCTAACCCTAACATTAACCCTAACCCTAACCCTAAACCAACTCTAACCCTAACTGTAAACCCTAACCCTAACCCTAACCCTAACCCTAACCGCTAACCGTAACCCTAACCATAATCTTAACCCTAACCATATCCCTAACCCCCTAACCCTAACCCTTACCCTAACTCTAACCCTAAACCTAACCCTAAACCAAACCCTAACCCTAACCCTAACCCTAACCCTAACCCCTAACCGTAACCCTAACCGAATAACCCTAACCCTAACCCTAACCCTAACCCTAACCCTAAACCTAACCCTAACCCTAACACTAACGCTAACCTTAAACCTAACCCTAAAACCCTAACCCTAACCCTAACCCTAACCCTAACCCTAAAACCCTAAACCTAACCCTAAACCTAACCCTAACCCTCTAACCCTAACCATAACCCTAAACCTGGAACCCTAACCCTAACCCTAACCCTAACCCTAACCCTAACCCTAACCCTAACCCTAACCTTATCACTAACCCTAACCGTAGGAACGTCTGAAACACAACACAGATGTAAACACACTATCAATGGGTATTTCAACATACTGGTCAATGCACACTTATCAAACTATGCACTCTGAGTGTGACTCCAGCTTCACTCACACACAATACTCTCAGAAGTAACTAACCCTAACCCTAACACTAACCCTAACCCTCTAACACTAACCCTAACACTAACACTAACCCTAACCCTAACCCTAAACCTAACCCAGACATTACCACTTACTCTATCCCTAACCCTAACCCTAAACCTAAACCTATCCCTAGCCCTAACCTCTAACCCTAACCCTAACCCTAAAACCCTAACCGCAGGAACGTCTGAAACACAACACAGATGTAAACAGACTATCAATGGGTATTTCAACATAGTAGTCAATGCGCAATTACGAAACTATGCACTCTGAGTGTGATTACAGCTTCTCTCACACACAAGACTCTCAGAAGTAACTAAAATACGTATTGCAACAGCATCTACTCAGAAACACTGTAATAATACGCCTAACACATTGAAACACAGTTCCTATGCGTTTCTCCACTGAAACATGAATACATGTCTTTCCAAAATAAGGAAACAGAGAACCTTCAAAGGTGACTACAGAAATAACTCAGAAATAACTAACCCTAACCCAAACACTAACAGTAACCCTACCCCTAATATTAACCCTAACCCTAACCCTAATCAAACCCTAACCCTAACCGTAAACCCTGATCCTAACCCTAATCCTAACCCTATCCCCTATCCCTAACCCCCTAACCCTAACCCTTACCCTAACCCTATCCCTAACCCTAACCCTAAACCTACCCAAACCCTAAACCTAACCCTAACCCTAACACAAACCCTATCCCTAACCCTAACCCTAAACCTAAACCTAACCCTTACCCAAACCCTAACCCTAACCCTAACCCTTACCCTATCCCTAACCCTAACTCAAACCCTAACCCTAACCCTAACCGGAACCCTAACGCCAAACCCTAACCCTAACCCTCTAATCCTAACCCTAATCCAAACCGTAACCCTATACCTAAATCTAAACCTAACTCTAAGGCAAACCCTAACCCTAACGCTAACCCTAACCTTAACCCCTTACTCTAACCCTCTAACCGTAATCCTAACCCTAATCCTAACCCCTAAACCTAACCCTAACCCTCTAACCCTAACTCGAACCCTAACCCTAACCCTAACTCTAAACCTAAAGCTAACCCTAACGCAAACCCAACCCTAACACTAACCCTATCCCTAACCCTAACCCGTAACCCTAACCCTCTAACCCAAATCCTAACCCTAACCCTAAACCCTAACACTAACCCTATCCCTATAACCCTAACCTAAAGCCTAACCCTTACACTAACCCAAACATTAACCCTAACCCTAACCCTAACCCTAGAACCCTAACTCAAAACCTATCCCTAACCCTAAACCTAACCCTAACCCTAACCCTAACCCTAAAATCCTAACCCCTAACCCTAACCCTAACCCTAACCCTAACCGTAGGAACGTCTGAAACACAACACAGATGAACCCTTAACACACTATCAATGGCTATTTCAACATAGTGGTCAATGCACACTTATCAAACTATGCACTCTGAGTGTTATTCCAGCTTCTCTCACACACAAGACTATCATAAGTAACTAAAATACGTATTGCAACAGCATCTACTAAGAAACATTCTCCTAATACACCTAACACATTGAAACACAGTTCCTATGCGTTTCTACACTAAAACATGAATACATGTCTTTTCTAACTAAGGAAACAAAGAACCTTAAAAGGCGACTACAGAAAAGAAGTGTTTAAAGAACTAAGTAACATGTGTGTTTCAAATGCAATTCTAACCGTAGGAACGTCTGTAACACAACACAGATTTAAACACACTATCAATGGGTATTTCACCATAGTGGTCAATGCGCACTTATCAAACTATGCACTCTAAATGTGATTCCAGCTTCTCTCACACACAAGACTCTCAGAAGTAACTAACCCTAACCCTAAGGCTAACCCTAACCCTAACATTAACCTTAACCGTAACCCTAACCCACCCCAACCCTAACCGTAACCCCAAACCGTAACATTAACTCTAACCCTAACCTAACCAACACTAACCCTCTAACAATAACACTACCCCTAACCCTAACCCAAACCCTAACCCTAACACCTAACCTTATCCCTAACCTCTAACCCTAATCCTACCCATAACCCTAACCCTAAAATCCTAACCCTAACCCTGACCAAACCCTAACCCTAAACCTAACACTAAAACACTAACCCTAACCCGAACCATAACCCTAACCCTAAACCTAAACCTAACCCTAACACAAACCCTAACCCTAACCATAACCCTAACCGTAACCATAACCCTAACACTAACCCTAACCCTAACCCCTAACCCTAGCCCTATCCCTCTGACACTAACCCTAACCCTAACCCTAACCCTAACCCTAAACCAAACATTAACCCTAACCCTAACCCTAACCCTAACACGAAAACTAACCCTAACCCTAACCTCTAACCCTAACCCTAACCCTAAACCCTAACTAAATAACATGTGTTTCCAAATGCAATTCTAACCTTAGGAACATCTGAAACACAACACTGATGTAAACACACTAACAATGGGTATTTCAACATAGTGGTCTATGCACCCATATCAAACTATGCACTCTGAGTGTGATTCCAGCTTCTCTCACACACAAGACTCTCAGATGTAACTAAAATACGTATTGCAACAGCATCTACTAAGAAACACTCTCCTAATACGCCTAACACATTGAAACACAGTTCCTATTCGTTTCTCCACTAAAATATGAATACATGTCTTTTCTAAATAAGGAAACAGAGAACCTTCAAAGGCGACTACAGAAAAGAAGAGTTTCAAGAACTAAGTAACATTTGTGTTCCTAATGCAATTCTAACCGTAGGAACGTCTGAAAAACAACACAGATGTAAACACACTATCAATGGCTTTTCAACATAGTGGTCAATGCGCACTTATCAAACTATGCACTCTGAGTGTGATTCCAGCTTCTCTCACACACAAGACTCTCAGAAGTAACTAAAATAACGTATTGCAACAGCATCTACTAAGAAACACTCTCCTAATACGCCTAACACATTGAAACACAGTTCCTATGCGTTTCTCCACTAAAACATGAATACATGTCTTTTCTAACTAAGGAAACAGAGAACCTTCAAAGGCGACTACAGAAAAGAAGTGTTTCAAGAACTAAGTAACATGTGTGTTCCAAATGCAATTCTAACCGTAGGAACGTCAGAAACACAACACAGATGTAAACACACTATCAATGGGTATTTCAACATAGTGGTCAATGCGCACTTATCAAACTATGCACTCTGAGCGTGATTCCAGCTTCTTTCACACACAAGACTCTCAGAAGTAACTAACCCTAACCCTAACCC
>JAMJFZ010002816.1:67500-72500 GCA_026225945.1 Cricetomys ansorgei | reverse complement strand
AACATAGTGGTCAATGTGCACATATAAAACTATGCACTCTGAGTGTGATTCCAACTTCTCTCACACACAAGACTCTCAGAAGTAACTAAAATACGTATTGCAACAGCATCTAATAAGAAACACTCTCCTAATACGCCTAACATATTGAAACACAATTCCTAAGCGTTTCTCCACTAAAACATGAATACATGTCTTTTCTAACTAAGGAAACAGAGAACCTTGAAAGGCGAATACAGAAAAGAAATGTTTCAAGAACTTAGTAACATTTGTGTTCCTAATGCAATTCTAACCGTAGGAACATCTGAAACACAACACAGATGTAAACACACTATCATTGGGTATTTCAAAATAGTGGTCAATGCGCACTTATCAAACTATGCACTCTGAGTGTGATTCCAGCTTCTCTCACACACAAGACTTTCAGAAGTATCTAAAATACGTATTGCAACAGCATCTACTGAGAAACACTATCCTAATACACCTAACACATTGAAACACAGTTCCTATGCGTTTCTCCACTAAAACATGTATACATTTCTTTTCTAACTAAGGAAAGAGAGAACCTTCAAAGGCGACTACAGAAAAGAAGTGTTTCAATAACTAAGTAACATGTGTGTTTCAAATGCAATTCTTACCGTAGGAACGTCTGAAACACAACACAGATGTAAACACACTATCAATGGGTATTTCAACGTAGTGGTCAATGCGCACTTATCAAACTATGACCTCTGTGTTTGATTCCAGCTTCTCTCACACACAAGACACTCAGAAGTAACTAACTCTAACCCTAATCCTAACCCTAACCCTAAACCTAACCCTAAAACAACCCTAACCCTAATCCCAACTCCTAACCCTAACCCTAATCCTAACCCCTAAACCTAACCCTAACCCTAACCCCTAACCCTAACCCCATAACCCTAACCTAACCCTAATCCTAATCCTAACCCAAATCCTAACCCTAACCCTAACCCTAACACTAAAAGAAACTCTAATCCTAACAGAGCCCTAACCCTAACCCTAACTCTTACCCTAACCTCTAACCCTAACCCTAACCTCCTAACCCTACCCCGAATCCTATCCCTAATCATATACGTAAATCTAACCCTAACCCAAACCCTAACACTAACCCTAACCCTAACCCTAACCCTAACCAACCCTAACCCTAACCCTAACCCTAACCTTAACCCCTAATCCTAGCCCTATCCCTCTGACACTAACCCTAACCCTAACCCTAACCCAAAGCCAAACATTAACCCTAACCCTAACCCTAACCCTAACACTAAACCTAACCCAAACCTTAAACTCTAACCCTAACCCTAACCCTAACCCTAACCCTAACCCTAACCCTAACCCTAAAACCCTAACCCTAACCCTAACCCTATCCCTAACCATAACTCTAACCCTAACCCTCTCCCTAATTGCAGGAACGTCTGAAACACAACACTGATGTAAACACACTATCAATCGGTATTTCAACATAGTGGTAAATGCACCTATATCAAACTATGCAGTATGACTGTGATTCCAGCTTCTCTCACACACAAGACTCTGAGAAGTAACTAAAATAAGTATTGCAACATCATCTACTAAGAAACACTCCCCTAATACGCCTAACACATTGAAACACAGTTCCTATGCATTGCTACATTAAAACATGAATAAATTTCTTTTCTAACTAAGGAAACAGAGAACCATCGAAGGCGACTACAGAAAAGAAGTGTTTCTTAAACTAAGTAAAATTTGTGTTCCTAATGCAATACTAACGGTAGGAACGTCTGAAACACAACACAGATGTAAACACACCATAAATGGCTTTATTAACATAGTGGTCAATGCGCTCTTATCAAACTATGCACTCTGAGTGTGATTCCAGCTTCTCTCACACACAAGACTCTCAAGAAGTATTAACCCTAACCCTAACGCTAACCCTAACCCTAACCCTAACCCTAACATTAAACTTAACTGTAACTGTAACCCAACCACAACCCTAACCATAACCCCTAACCCTAACCCTAACTCTAACCCTAATCCTAACCCTCAACATAACCCAAACCCTTACCCTAACCCTAACCCTAACCCTAACTCTAACCCTTAACCTTAACACTAACCCTCTAACCCTTACCCTAACACTAACCCTAACCCTAAACCTAAACGTAACCCTAACCCAAAAGCTAACCCTAACCCTAACCCTAACCCTAACCTATAACACTTACCCTCTAACAGTAACCCAAACCCTAACCCTAACCCTAACCCTAACCGCTAACCCTAACCATAACCCTAACCCAAACCCTAACGCAAACCCTAACCCTAACCCTAAACCTAACCCTCTATCCGTATCCCTAACCCTAACCCTAACCCTAACCCTAACCCTAACCCCTAACCCTAACCCAAACTCTAACCCTAACCCAAACATTAACCCTAATCCTAACCCTAACCCTAACCCTAAACCTAAACTTATCCCTTACCTCTAACCCTAACCCTAACCCTAACCCTAACCCTAACCCTAACCCTAAATCCCTAACCCTAACCCTAACCCTCACCCTAATCCTCACCATAACCATAACTCTAACCCTAACCATAACTGCAGCAACCTCTGAAACACAACACTGATGTAAACACAATATCAATGGGTATTTCAACTTAGTGGTCAATGCGCACATATCAAACTATGCACTCTGAGTGTGATTCCAGCTTCTCTCACACACAAGACTCTCAGATAACTAAAATACGTATTGCAACAGCATGTACTAAGAAACACTCTCCTAATATGCCTAAAATATTGAAACACAGTTCCTATGCGTTTCTCCACTAAAACATTAATACATGTCTTTTCTAACTAAGGAAACAGCGAACCTTCAAAGGCGACTACAGAAAAGAAGTGTTTCAAGAAGTAAGTAACATGTGTGTTCCAAATGCAATTCTAACCGTAGGAACTAATGAAACAAAACACAGATGTAAACACACTATCAATGGATATTTCAACATAGTGGTCAATGCACACTTATCAAACTATGCACTCTGAGTGTGATTCCAGCTTCTCTCACACACAAGACTCTCAGAAGTAAGTAACTCTAAGCATAACCATAACCCTAACCCTAAACCTAACCCTAAACCAACCCTAACCCTAATCCTAACCCCTAACCTTAAGCCTAACCCTAACCCTAACCCTAACCCTTACCCTAAAACCGTAACCCTAACCCTGACCTAACCCTAACCTAACCCCTAACCTTAAAACCCTAACCCTAACCCTAACCCTAACCCTAACGCTAATCCTAACTCTAACCCTAACCCTAACCCTAACAGTAACCGCAGGAACATCTGAAATACAACACAGATGTAAACACATTATCAATGGGTATTTCAACATAGTGGTCTATGCGCACATATCAAACTATGCACTCTGAGAGTGCTTCCAACTTCTCTCACACACAAGACTCTCAGAAGTAACTAAAATACGTATTGCAACAGCATCTACTCAGAAACAATCTCCTAATACGCCTAACACATTGAAACACAGTTCCTATCCGTTTCTCCAATAAAACATGAATACATGTCTTTTCTAATTAAGGAAACAGAGAACCTTCAAAGGCGACTACAAAAAAGAAGTGTTTCAAGAACTAAGTTACATTTGTGTTCCTAATACAATTCTAACCGTTGGAAAATCTGAAACACAACACAGATATAAACACACTATCTATGGGTATTTCAACATAGTGGTCAATGCGCACTTATAAAACTATGCACTCTGAGTGTGATTCCAGCTTCTCTCACACACAAGACTCTCAGAAGTAACTAACCCTAAACCTAACGCTAACCCTAACCAAAACCCTAACCCTAACATTAACATTAACTGTAACCCTAACCCGACCCCTAACCCTAACCGTAACCCCAAACGCTAACGTTAACTCTAACCCTAACCCTAACCCTAACCCCTAATCCTAACCCTAACCCTAAACCCTAACTCAAACCCTAAACCTAACCCTAACCCTAACCTAACCCAAGCCCTAACCCTAACCCTAACCCTAACCCAAACCCTAACCCACTAACCCTAACCCTAAAACCCTAACCCTAAAACTAACCCTAACCAAAACCCTAACCCTGAATCTATCTCTTAACCCCTACCCCAACACTAACCCTCTAACCCTAACCCTAACCCTAACCCTAACCCTAAACCTAACCTAACCTAACCCAAACCCTAACCGTAACCCTAACCCTAATCCTAACCATAACCCTAACCCTAACTCAAACCCTAAACCTAACCCTAACCCTAACCCTAACCCAAAACCCTAACCCTAACCCTAAACCCTAACCCAAACCCTAACCCTAACCCTAACACCTAACCCTAACCCTAAACCTAACCCTAACCAACACCCTAACCCTGAATCCATCTCTAACCCTAACCCTAACACTAACCCTCTAACCCTAACCCTAACCCTAACCCTAACCCTAACCCTAACCTAACCCTAAAGCTAAACCTAACCCTAAAACCCTAACCCTAACCCTAACCCTAACCTAACCCTAACCCTAACCCTAACCCTAACCCTAACTAACCTAACCCTAATCCTAACCCTAACCCTAACCCCTTACCCTAACCTAACCCTCTAACCCTAACCCTAACCATAACCCTAAACCTAAACCTAACCCTAACCCTAAACCTAACCCTAACCCTAACCCTAACCCCAACCCTAACCCTAACACCTATCCCTAACCAAACGCTAAACCTAACCCTAACCCTAACCCTAACCCTAACCAACCCTAACCCTAACCCTAACACTAACACTAACCCTAACCCTAACCCCTAACCCTAAACCTCTATCACTAACCCTAACCCTTACCCTAACCCTAACCCAAACCCTAACACTAACCCAAACATTAACCCTAACCCTAACTCTAACCCTAACCCTAAACCTAACCCTTATCCCTAACCTCTAACCCTAACCCTAACCCTAACCCTAAAAATCTAACCCTGTCCCTAACAAAACCCTAACCCTAACACTAAC
>JAMJFZ010002816.1:57500-62500 GCA_026225945.1 Cricetomys ansorgei | reverse complement strand
TAAACCTCTATCACTAACCCTAACCCTTACCCTAACCCTAACCCAAACCCTAACACTAACCCAAACATTAACCCTAACCCTAACTCTAACCCTAACCCCCTAAACCTAACCCTTATCCCTAACCTCTAACCCTAACCCTAACCCTAACCCTAAAAATCTAACCCTAACCCTAACAAAACCCTAACCCTAACACTAACCCTAAATCCCTAACCCTAACCCTAACCCTAACCCTAACCCTAACCCTAACCCTAACCCTAACCCTACTAACCGCAGGAACATCTGAAATACAATACAGATGTAAACACACTATCAATGGGTATTTCAACATAGTGGTCAATGTGCACATATCAAACTATGCACTCTGAGTGTGATTCCAACTTCTCTCACACACAAGACTCTCAGAAGTAACTAAAATACGTATTGCAACAGCATCTACTAAGAAACACTCTCCTAATACGCCTAACATATTGAAACACAGTTCCTATGCGTTTCTCCACTAAAACATGAATACATGTCTTTTCTAACTAAGGAAACAGAGAACCTTCAAAGGCGACTACAGAAAAGAAATGTTTCAAGAACTAAGTAACATTTGTGTTCCTAATGCAATTCTAACCGTAGGAACATCTGAAACACAACACAGATGTAAACACACTATCAATGGGTATTTCAAAATAGTGGTCAATGCGCACTTATCAAACTATGCACTCTGAGTGTGATTCCAGCTTCTCTCACACACAAGACTTTCAGAAGTAACTAAAATACGTATTGCAACAGCATCTACTAAGAAACACTATCCTAATACACCTAACACATTGAAACACAGTTCCTATGCGTTTCTCCACTAAAACATGTATACATGTCTTTTCTAACTAAGGAAAGAGAGAACCTTCAAAGGCGACTACAGAAAAGAAGTGTTTCAATAACTAAGTAACATGTGTGTTTCAAATGCAATTCTAACCGTAGGAACGTCTGAAACACAACACAGATGTAAACACACTATCAATGGGTATTTCAACGTAGTGGTCAATGCGCACTTATCAAACTATGCCCTCTGTGTTTGATTCCAGCTTCTCTCACACACAAGACACTCAGAAGTAACTACTAACTCTAACCCTAATCCTAACCCTAACCCTAACCCTAACCCTAACCCAACCCTAACCCTAATCCCAACCCTAACCCTAACCCTAATCCTAACCCCTAACCCTAACCCTAACCCTAACCCCTAACCCTAACCCCATAACCCTAACCTAACCCTAACCCTAATCCTAACCCAAATCCTAACCCTAACCCTAACCCTAACACTAAAACAAACTCTAATCCTAACAGAGCCCTAACCCTAACCCTAACTCTTACCCTAACCTCTAACCCTAACCCTAACCTCCTAACCCTACCCCGAATCCTAACCCTAATCATATACGTAAATCTAACCCTAACCCAAACCCTAACACTAACCCTAACCCTAACCCTAACCCTAACCAACCCTAACCCTAACCCTAACCCTAACCTTAACCCCTAATCCTAGCCCTATCCCTCTGACACTAACCCTAACCCTAACCCTAACCCAAAGCCAAACATTAACCCTAACCCTAACCCTAACCCTAACACTAAACCTAACCCAAACCTTAAACTCTAACCCTAACCCTAACCCTAACCCTAACCCTAACCCTAAAACCCTAACCCTAACCCTAACCCTATCCCTAACCATAACTCTAACCCTAACACTCTCCCTAATTGCAGGAACGTCTGAAACACAACACTGATGTAAACACACTATCAATCGGTATTTCAACATAGTGGTAAATGCACCTATATCAAACTATGCAGTATGACTGTGATTCCAGTTTCTCTCACACACAAGACTCTCAGAAGTAACTAAAATAAGTATTGCAAAATCATCTACTAAGAAACACTCCCCTAATACGCCTAACACATTGAAACACAGTTCCTATGCATTGCTACATTAAAACATGAATACATTTCTTTTCTAACTAAGGAAACAGAGAACCATCGAGGCGACTACAGAAAAGAAGTGTTTCATAAACTAAGTAAAATTTGTTTTCCTAATGCAATACTAACGGTAGGAACGTCTGAAACACAACACAGATGTAAACACACCATAAATGGCTTTATTAACATAGTGGTCAATGCGCTCTTATCAAACTATGCACTCTGAGTGTGATTCCAGCTTCTCTCACACACAAGACTCTAAGAAGTATTAACCCTAACCCTAACGCTAACCCTAACCCTAACCCTAACCCTAACATTAAACTTAACTGTAACCTGCAACCCAACCACAACCCTAACCGTAACCCCTAACCCTAACCCTAACTCTAACCCTAATCCTAACCCTCAACATAACCCAAACCCTTACCCTAACCATAACCCTAACCCTAACTCTAACCCCTAACCCTAACACTAACCCTCTAACCCTTACCCTAACACTAACCCTAACCCTAAACCTAAACGTAACCCTAACCAAAAAGCTAACCCTAACCCTAACCCTAACCCTAACCTATAACACTTACCCTCTATCCGTAACCCAAACCCTAACCCTAACCCTAACCCTAACCCCTAACCCTAACCATAACCCTAACCCAAACCCTAACGCAAACCCTAACCCTAACCCTAACCCTAACCCTAACCCTCCCTATCCGTATCACTAACCCTAACCCTAACCCTAACCCTAACCCTAACCCTAACCCTAACCCTAACACTGTAACCCTAACCCTAACCCTAGCTTAACCCTAACCAACCCTAACCCTAACCCTAACCCTAACCCTAATCCCTAACCCTAACCCCCTAACCCTAACCCTAACCCTCTAACACAAACCCTAACACCCTAACCCTAACCCTAACCCTAACCCTAACCCTAACCCTAACCCAAACCCTAACCCTAACCCTAACCCAAACCCTAACCCTAACCCTAACCCCCTAACCCTAACCCTAACCCTAAAACTAACCCTAACCTCTAACCCTAATCCTAACCCTAACCCTAACCCTAAACCTTACCCAAACATTAACCCTAAACCAAACCCTAACCCTAATCCTAACCCTAACCCTTAACCCGAACCCTAACCCTAACCTCCAACCCTAACTCTAACCCTAATCTCTAACCCTACCCTAACCCTCTAATACTAAGCCAAACCCTAACCATAACCCTAACAATAACGCTAACCCAACCATTAACCCTAACCCTAACTCTTACCATAACACTAACCCTAACATCTATCCCTAACCCTAACCCGAACCATAACCCTAACAATAAAACCCTAACCCTATCCCTAACCCTATCCCTAAAACCCTTGCCCTAACCCTAACCCTAACCCTAACCATAACCCAAACCCTAACCCTAACCCTAACACTATCCCTAACCCTAACCCTAACCTTAACCCTAACCCTAACCCACAACCTAACCTTAACCCTAACCCTAACCCCTAACCCTAACCCTAACCCTAACCCTCTAACACTAACCCTAACCCTAACCCTTACCCTAAACCTAACCCAAACATTAACCCTAACTCTAACATTAATCCTAACCCTAACCCTAACCTCTAACACTAACCCTAACCCTAACCCTCTAACCGTAAGCCTAACCTTAAACCCTAACCCTAAATCCAACCCTCACCCTAATCCTCACCATAACCATAACTCTAACCCTAACCATAACTGCAGCAACCTCTGAAACACAACACTGATGTAAACACACTATCAATGGGTATTTCAACATAGTGCTCAATGCGCACTCATCAAACTATGCACTCTGAGTGTGATTCCAGCTTCTCTCACACACAAGACTCTCAGAAGTAACTAAAATACGTATTGCCACAGCATCTACTAAGAAACACTGTCCTCATATGCCTAACACATTGAAACACAGTTCCTATGCGTTTCTACACTAAAACATGAATACATGTCTTTTCTAACTAAGGAAACAGAGAACCTTCAAAGGCGACTACAGAAAAGAAGTGTTTCAAGGACTAAGTAACATTTGTGTTCCTAATGCAATTCTAACCGTAGGAACATCTGAAACACAACACAGATGTAAACACAAGATCAATGGGTATTTCAACATAGTGGTCAATGCGCAATTATCACACTATGCACTCTGAGTGTGATTCCAGCTTCTCTCACACAAAGACTCTCAGAAGTAACTAAAATATGTACTGCGATAGCATCTACAAATAAACACTCTCCTAATACGCCTAACACATTGAAACACAGTACCTATGCGTTGCTCCACTAAAACATGAAGACATGTCTTTTCGAACTAAGGAAACAGAGAACCTTCAAAGGCGACTACAGAAAAGAAGTGTTTCAAGAACTAAGTAACATGTGTTTTCCAAATGCAATTCTAACTGTAGGAACGTCTGAAACAGAACACAGATGTAAACACACTGTCAATGGATATTTCAACATAATGGTCAATGCGCCCATATCAAACTATGCACTCTGAGTGTGATTCCAGCTTCTCTCACACACAAGACTCTCAGAAGTAACTAACCCTAACCCTATCCCTAACCCTAACCCCAACACTAACCCAACCCTAACCCTAATCCTAACCCTAACCCTAATCCTAACCCTAACCTAACCCTAACCCCTAACCCTAAATCTAACCCTAAACCTAACCCTAATCCTAACCCCTAACCCTAACCCCTAACCCTACACCTAACCCTAACCGAAACCATAACCCTAACCCTAACCCTAATCCTAACCGTAACCCTAAACCATTACCCTAATCGAACCCTAACCCTAACCCTAACCCTTACCCTAACCCCTAACCCTAACCCTAACCCACTAACCCTAACCCGAACCCTAACCCTAACCCTAACCCTAATCCTAACCCTAACCTAACCTAACCCTAACCTAACCCTAAACCTAACCCTAATCCTAACCAACCCTAAATCTAATCCTATCCCTAACCCTAACCCAAACTTTAACCCTAATCCTAACCCTAACCCTAATACTAAACCTAACCCTAACCTCTAACCCTAACCCTAACC
>JAMJFZ010002816.1:32500-35000 GCA_026225945.1 Cricetomys ansorgei | reverse complement strand
CCTAACCCCCAACCCTAACCATAACCTTCTAACACTAAGCCAAACCCTAACCCTAACCCTAACCCTAACCCTAACCAAAACATTAACCCTAACCCTAACCCTTACCCTAACACTAACCCTAACCTCTATCCCTAACCCTAACCCTAACCCTAACACTAACCCTAACCCTAAAACCCTAACCCTATCCCTGTCCCTAACCCTAAAACCCTAACCCTAACCCTAACCATAACGATAACCAAAACCCTAACCCTAACCCTAACAACTAACCATAACCCTAACCCTAACCCTAACCCTAACCCTAACCATAACCCTAACCTCTAACACTAACCCTAACCCTAACCCTAACCCTAACCCTAACCCTAACCTAAAACACTACTAACCCTAACCCTAACCCTAACCCTAACACTAACCTAACCCTAAAACCCTAACCCTAACCCTAACCCTAACCCTAACCCTAACCCTAACCCTAACCCTAACCCTAACCCTAACCCTAACCCTAACCCTAACCCTAACCTAACCATAACCATAACCCTAACCCTAACCCTAACCGCAGGAACGTCTGAAACACAACACAGATGTAAACACACTATCAATGGGTATTTCAACATAGTGGTCAATGCGCACTCATCAAACTATGCACTCTGAGTGTGATTCCAGCTTCTCTCACACACAAGACTCTCAGAAGTAACTAAAATACGTATTGCAACAGCATCTACTAAGAAACACTCTCCTAATACGCCTAACACATTGAAACATAGTTCCTATGCGTTTCTCCACTAAAACATGAATACATGTCTTTTCTAACTAAGGAAACAGAGAACCTTCAAGGTGACTATAGAAAAGAAGTGTTTCAAGAACTAAGTAACATGTGTGTTCCAAATGCAACTCTAACCGTAGGAACGTCTGAAACACAACATAGATGAAAACAAACTATCAATGCCTATTTCAACATACTGGGTCAATGCGCACTTATCAAACTATGCACTATGAGTGTGTTTCCAGCTTCTCTCACACACAAGACTCTCAGAAGTAACTAACCCTAACCCTAACCCTAACCCTAACCCTAAAGGTAACCCTAACACTAACCCTAATCATAACCCTAACCCTAACCCTAACCCTAACCCTAACCCTAACCCTAACCCTAACTCTAAACATAACCCTAACCCTAACCCTAACCCTAACCCTAACCTTAACCATAACCCTAAACCAAACCCTAATGCTAACCCTCACACTAACCCTAACCCTAACCCCTAACCCTAACCCTAACCCGAACCCCTAACCCTAACCCTAACCCTAATCCTAACCATAACCCAACCCTAATGCTAACCCTAACCCTAACCCTAATCCTAACCCTCTATCTGTAACCCTAACCCTAAACCTAACCCTAACACCTACCCTAACCCCTAACGCTAAACCTAACCCTAACCCTAACCCTCTAAACCTAACCCTAACCCTAGCCTAACCCTAACCAACCCTAACCCTAACCCTAACCCTAACCATAATCCTAACCTTAACCCCTAACCCTAACCCAATCCCTCTAACCCTAACCCTAACTCTATCCCTAACCCTAACCCTAACCCTTACCCTAACATTAACCCTAACCCAAACCCTAACACTAACCCTAACCCTAACCCTTAACCCGAACTCTAACCCTAACCTCTAACCCTAAACCTAACCCAATCCCTAACCCTAACCCCTAACCCTAACCCTAACCCTCTAACACTAATTCAAACCCTAACCCTAACCCTAACCCTAACCGTAACCTAAACATTAACCCTAACCATAACCCTTACCCTAACACTAACCCTAACCTCTCTCTCTAACCCTAACCCGATCCCTAACCCTAACCCTAACCCTAAAACCTAAACCCTATCCCTAACACTAACCCTAAAACCCTAACCCTAACCCTAACCCTAACCCCTAACCATAACCCAAACCCTAACCCTAACCATAACACTAACCCTAACCCTAACCCTAACCCACAAACTAACCCTAACCCTAACCCTAACCCTAACAACCCCCTAACACCCTAACCCTAACCCTCTAACCCTAACCCTAACCCTAACCCTAACCCTAACCCTAACCCTAACCCTAACCCTAACTCCCTAACCCTAACCCTAACCCTAACCCTAACCCTTACCCTAACCCTAACGTCTAACACTAACATAACCCTAACCCTAACCCTAACCCTAACCCTAACCCCCTAACCCTAACCCAAACCCTAACCTAACCCTAACCCTAACCCTTACCCTTAACCCGAACTCTAACCCTAACCTCTAACCCTAACCCTAAACCTCACCCTAACCCTAACCCTAACCCTAACCCTAACCCTAACCCATAACCCTAACCCTAACCCTAACCCTAACCCTAACCCTAACCCTAACCCTAACCCTAACCCTAACCCTAACCCTAACCCTAACCCTAACCCTAACCCTAACCCTAACCCTCCCTAACCCCCTAACCCTAACCCTAACCCTAACCCTACCCTAACCCTAACCCT
>JAMJFZ010002816.1:22500-27500 GCA_026225945.1 Cricetomys ansorgei | reverse complement strand
CCCTAACCTAAACTTAACATTATCCCTAACCCTAAACCTTACCCTTACCCTAACACTAGCCCTAACCTCTATCCCTAACCCTAACCCGAACCCTAATCCTAACCTAACCTAAACATTAACCCTATCCCTAAACCTTCCCCTATATCTAACCCTAACCTCTATCCTTAACCCTAACCCGAACTCTAACCCTAAACCTAAAACCCTAACCCTATCCCAAACCCTAACCCTGAAATCCTAACACTAATCCTAACCCTAACCCTACCCATAACCCAAACCCTAACCCTAACCCTAACACTAACCCTAACCCTAACCCTAACCTGCAAACTAACACTAACCCTAACCTTACCCCTAACCCTATCCGCTAACCCTCTAACACTAACCCTAACCCTAAACCTTACCCTAACCCTAACCCAAACATTAACCCTAATCCCCTAACCCTAACCCTAACCCTAACCCTAACCATAACCTCTAACACTAATCCTAACCCTAACCCTAACCCTAACCCTAACCCTAAAACCCAAATGCTAACCCTAACCCTAACCCTAACACTAACCCTAAAACCCTAAGTCTAACTCTAACCCTAACCCAACCCTAACCCTCTAACACTAACCTAACCCTAACCCTTACCGTAACTCTAAACCAAACATTAACCCTAACCCTAACCCTAACCCTAACCCTAACCCTAACCCTAACCCTAACACTAACCCTAACATCTAACCTTAACCCTAACCCAAACCCTAACCCTAACCCTAACCCTAACCTTAACCCTAACCCTAACCCTAACCATAATCACAGGAACGTCTGAAACACAACACAGATGTAAACACACTATCAATGGGTATTTCAACAGAGTGGTCAATACCCACTTATCAAACTATGCACTCTGAGTGTGATTCCAGCTTCTCTCAAACACAAGTCTCTGAGAAGTAACTTAAATACGTATTGCAAAAGCATCTACTAAAAAACACTGTCCTAATACGCCTAACACATTGAAACAGAGTTCCTATGCGTTTCTCCACTAAAACATGAATACATGTCTTTTCTAACTAAGGAAACAGAGAACCTTCAAAAGCGACTACAGAAAAGAAATGTTTCTAGAACTAAGTAACACGTGTGTTAGAAATGCAATTCTAACCATAGGAACATCTGAAACACAACACAGATGTAAACACACTATCAATGGATATTTCAACATAGTGGTCAATGTGCACTCATCAAACTATGCACTCTGAGTGTGATTCCAGAATCTCTCACACTCAAGACTCTCAGAAGTAACTAAAATACGTATTGCAATAGCATCTACTAAGAAACACTATCCTAATATGCCTAACACATTGAAACACAGTTCCTATGCGTTTCTCCACTAAAACATGAATACATTTCTTTTCTAACTAAGAAAACAGAGACACTTCAAAGGCGACTACAGAAAAGAAGTATTTCAAGAACTAAGAAACATGTGTGTTCCAAATGCAATTCTATCCGTAGAATCGTCTGAAACCCAACACAGATGTTAACATACTATCAATGGCTCTTTAAAAAATAGTGGTCAATGCGCACTCATGAAACTATGCACTCTGAGTGTGATTCCAGCTTCACTCACACACAAGACTCTCAGAAGTAACTAACCCTAACCCTAACCCTAACCCTAACCCTAACACTAACCCTAACCCTAACCCTCTAACACTAACACTAATCATAACCCTAACCCTAACTCTAACCCAGACATTAACCCTACCCTAACCATAACCCTATCCCTAACCCTAAACCTAACCCTAACACTAAACTCTAACCCTAACCCTAACCCTAAAACCCTAACTCTAACCCTAACCCTAACCCTATCCATAAAACCCTAACATTAACCCCTAACCCTAACGCTAACCATATCCCTAAACCTAACACTAACCCTAAGCTAACCCTAACCCTAACCCTAACCCTAACCCCCTACCCTAACCCTAACCCTAACCCTAACCCTAACCCCATAACCCATCCGGAACGTCTGAAACACAACACAGATGTAAACACACTATCAATGGGTATATCAACATAGTGGTCAATGCTCCCTTATCAAACGATGCACTCTGAGTGTGATTCCAGCTTCTCTCACAAACAAGACTCTCAGAAGTAACTAAAATAGGTATTGCAACAGCATCTACTAAGAAACACTGTCCTCATACGCCTAACACTTTGAAACACAGTTCCTATGCGTTTCTCCACTAAAACATGAATACATGTCTTTTATAACTAAGGAAACAGAAAACCTTCAAAGGCAACTACAGAAAAGAAGTGTTTCAAGAACTAAGTAACATGTGTGTTCCAAATGAAATTCTAACAATAGGAACGTCTGAAACACAACACAGATGTAAACACACTATCAATGGGTATTTCAACAAAGTGGTCAATGCGCACTTATCCAACTATGCACTCTGATTGTGATTCAAGCTTCTCTCACACACAAGACTCTCAGAAGTAACTAACCGTAACCCTAACCCTAACCCTAACACTAACCCTAACCCTAACCCTAACCCTAACCCTCTAACCCTAAACCTAACCCTAACCCTAAACCTAACCCTAAACCTAACCCTAACCCAAACCCTAACATTAACCTTAACCGTAACCCTAACCCAACCCTAACACTAACCCTACTCCTAACGCTAAACCCTAACCCTAACCCTAACCCCAACCCTAACCCTAACCCTATCCCTAATCCCCTAAACCTAACACTTACCCTAACCCTAACCCTAACCCTAACCCTAACCCTAACCCTAACCCTAACCCAAACCCTAACCTTAACCATAACCCTAACCCCTAACCCTAATCCTTATCCACTAACCTTAACCCTAACCGTGAACCCTAACCCTAAACCTAACCCTAACCCAAACCCTAACCCTAACACTAACCCTAACCCTAACCTAACCCTAACCCTAACCCTAACCCTAACCCTAACCCTAACCTTAACACTAACCATAACCCTAACCATAACCCCTAACCCAAACCCTCTAACCCTAATCCTAACCCTAACACTAACCCTAAACCTAACACTAACCATAAACCTAACCCCTAACCCTAACCCTACCCTCTAACACTAAGCCAAACCCTAAACCTAACCCTAACCCTAACCCTAAAACCCTAACACTAATCCTAACCTTAACCGTAACCCTAATCCTAACCTAAACCCTAACCCTAACCCTAACAGCAGGAAAGTCTGAAACACAACACAGATGTAAACACACTATCAATGGATATTTCAACATAGTGGTCAATGCGCACTTATCAAACTATGCACTCTGAGTGTGATTCCAGCTTGTCTCACACACAAGACTCTCAGAAGTAACTAACCCTAACCCTAACCCTAACCCTAACTCTAACCCATAACCCTAAACCTAACCCTAACCCTGTAACAATAAGCCAAACCCTAACCCTAACCCTAACCCTAACCCTAACACTAACACTAACCCTAACCTCTAACCCTAAACCTAACCCTAACCCTAACCCTAAACCTAACCCTAACCCTCTAACACTAACCCTAACCCTAACCCTAAACATAAACCCAACCCTAACCCCTATCCCTCTAACAGTAACCCAACAGTAACCCTAACCATAACCCTAACCCTAACCCTAACCCTAACACTTACCCTAACATTAACCCTAATCCGAACCCTAACCCCTAACCCTAACCATAACTTTCTAACACTAAGCCAAATCCTAACCCTAACCCTAACCCTAACCTAAAGATTAACCCTAACCCTAACCCTTACCCTAACTCTAACCCTAACCTCTATCCCTAACCCTAACCCGAACCCTAACCCTAACCCTAACCCTAAAAACCTAACCCTATCCCTAACACTAACCCTAAAACCCTAACCCTAACCCTAACCATAAACATAACCCAAACCCTAACCCTAACCCTAACATTAACCATAACCCTAACCCTAACCCACAATCTAACCCGACCCCTAACCCTAACCCCTAACCCTAACCCTAACACTCTAACACTAACCCTACCCTAAACCTTACCCTAACCCTAACCCAAATATTAACCCTAACCCTGACCCTAACACTAACTATAACCCTAACCATAACCACTAACCCAAAACCCTCTAACCCTAACCCTAACCCTAACACTAACCCTTAACCTAAACCTAACCCTAAACCTAACCCTAACCCTAACCCTAACCCAAACATTAACACTAACCCTAACCCTAACCCTAACCCTAACCCTAACCCTAACCTCTAACCCTAACAATAACCCTAACTCTAACCCTAACCCTAACCCTAAAACCCTAACCCTAACCCTAACACTAACCCTAACCCACACATTAACCCTAACCCTAACCTAAACCTAACCTTAATCTCTAACCCTAACCCTAACCCCTAACCTTAACCTTAACCAGAATCCTAACCCTAAACTCTAACCCAAAACCTAACCCTAACCCTAACCCTAACCCTAACCCTAACCCTAACACTCTAACACTAAGCCAAACCCTAACCCTAACCCTAACCCTAACCCTAAAACCCTAACCCTAACCCTAACCCTAACCCTAACCCTAACCCTAATCCTAACCTAAACCCTAACCCTAACTCTAACCGCAGGAAAGTCTGAAACACAACACAGATGTAAACACACTATCAATGGATATTTCAACATAGTGGTCAATGCGCACATATCAAACTATGCACTCTGAGTGTGATTCCAGCTTGTCTCACACACAAGACTCTCAGAAGTAACTAACCCTAACCCTAACCCTATCCCTAACTCTAACCTCTAACCCTAAACCTAACCCTAACCCTATAACACTAAGCCAAACCCTAACCCTAACCCTAACCCTAACCCTAACCCAAACATTAACCCTAACCCTAACCCTAACCCTAACACTAACACTAACCTTAACCTCTAACCCTAACCCTAACCTTAACCCTAACCCTAAACCTAACTCTATCCCTCTAACACTAACCCTAACCCTAACCCTAAACATTAACCCTAACCTTAACCCTATCCCTCT
>JAMJFZ010002815.1:0-106221 GCA_026225945.1 Cricetomys ansorgei | reverse complement strand
ACCATGCACTTGAAGAATAGTAATGAAAGATTTAAGGGTAGACCCAGGTTTTTTGTTGTTGTTTATATTTGTTTATATTCAATTTATTTATTTGTTTATATTCATATCTATTTGTTTTTATTTTAATCATTAACATATATTTATATCTGTTTATCACGCACACATTATGTGTGCCTATGTGACTGTGCCTGCCATCACGGCACGTAAGTGGAGGTCAGGCGACAGCTTGCTGGCGTGATCATACCTCTCCTACCGTTTGGGTCCAGGGATCTCACTCAGGTCGTCAGGCCAGGAGGCAGTGGCCCTACCTGCGAGCCATCTCCAGCTCTGGACTAGTGCCTCACCTGATCCTCTCCTTTCGCGCCCTTTCCCCACCCCAGCAATAGACACTGGTCAGTTTATGGTCTCCATAGAAGTCTTTGAAGATGGACCAGAAAGGAAGATGGATCCATTTGAGTTTGTAAGAACAGTGATTAAAGGGAAAACCTTCGGCCTAACACCTTCCGGCCACCAAAGTATAAAGGAAAATATAGGAAACTTTTGCCTTTGAGTGGAAGCACTGAGGAGGGACACCGACCAGCTGAGAGGCGGCTGTGATGTGGCCACTGTGGTGGGAGTCTCTACAGCTTGAGTGCGATGAGAAAAACAGAAGGGCGGGGCCCCCGCTCTTTCCCCGCGCAAACTCGGAGTCCAGCGACGGGCTTACACACATCGCTTATCTCTCAGCCGCCTCCAGCTCTCTTCCACGCGGAGCTATTTTTTTGTGATAGACCATCTGCATCTTCCTTATGTGCTTGCCACATCCATCAGCAGAATTTATTATCCCAGCGTTAAACAGGGGAAGAAGCACGTGCTCTGGGTTCCAGTGAAGCATGAGAACCTTGAGATTTTTTTTGTTTGGTTTTATGCATCTGGTCTTTTAGCCTGAGGACAAGGGGGGCTATGAAATGGCCTCTTCTTTCCATTATTTTTGTCCACTTTCTAAATGGCACCACGAGCAGTGTGCGGAAAAGGCGGAGACCCTATCACATGGGTGCTAACAGCCTCCTCTACACCTGCATCTGGGAGCGTGCAGAGGTAGACGCCTGCGCATTTTGGAATCAGCCGAAGCGAACGTCCTTCTCCGCTGCATCACCATCGCCACATTCAAACGCTAGCCACCCCTCTACAGTCAGAGGGCCTTCTCTTGTGACTCGCTCAAAATCTTTGTCATAGCCAGTTAGGGCTGGGTCCTTTCCTGTGTGGGAGGAAAGCCGCAGTGAGCCTTGCATGGAATGGCATTTACATTTCCCAGGGAGTTGGTGATGTGTGTGTATAGAGAGAAGGAAATCTGTATAATAGAAGAATGTCTACCATTAAGTAGTATTTATGTTTAATATTATGTTCAGAGACTGAGTTTTGAGATGCATAAATGTTTAAGTGGCTGATTAGAAGTCGTTTGGGTGAGCTTCTGTCACCGGCATCAGGCAGTCCTGTCAGCCAGCCAGGAACAATGAATGAAGCGAGAACAAGACAGACACTTCCCAAGACTTGTTTCAAGAAGCAAGATATATGACAGTGTTTGCATCTTGGCTCGGTTGTCTATTGTTACAATTTCATCCTCTTGTGTAGTATTCAGAGGTGAAGTCCCAAGTATTTTATTTTATTTTTTTTAAAAAAAAATCAATAAAGAAGCCACTCGTAAGAGCAAGATCTGCATCCATTATGCTAACCGTTCATGCATAATGCATCCACATACACGCGGCTTCTTTGAGATGGAGCGGCAAGTGGCTGTGCCAGAGAAGAAGTAATTACTTAGCAGTCTGAAAGTGAAAATGAGTCTCTCATTAACAGCAAGCTATCCAGAAACAAAGACCGAGGGTCCCAGTTCTGATGACGTGTTTCCATCTCACACACAATACCTACAGTTTGGAGACCGCTGCACGACAGCTTGGGTGGGGGGCAGCCACTCCTTCTGTATCGCCTGTGAAAAATGGAGGGAAAGAACTTTGAATTGGAAGAAAGAAGAACTCCGAAAGAGAAAGGGAGGGAAAGGAATTCCATGTAGTGGGGATGGTTGACTGTTTCGAAGGGTTCTCCCGCACGGCCCAGAAAGCACAGGCCACTGGAGGCAGGCTTCCCTACAGGGAACAATAGACTCTACAATCTTCTCACTGTATCACCGGAGATCCTGGGACAGGCGCGGATGTCCAGTCCTGCCGCTACGGGTGTCTTAGTTCTAGAATAGTGTAACAGTTATAGAAGAGGGGTGAACTTCCTGAAGGTAATGTGGGGCTGAGCCTTCTTTTAGGCAGCATGACAGTATGAGTTCTGTCTACAGTCCTTCAGTCTGTCTGTCATTGCAGCACAAGTCCTTGGACCTTAGACCCTATTCATCCCGTTATTGATTTTTGTCGGTGGATCCCAGGTTTCGTTGAATGCAGTTCCTGGCACTAGAGGCTCAGTGCGCAGAGGATGGAAATAGAGATAGCCAATGGCTCCAAGAGAAAGTTGCTCTGAATTCCACTTCAGTCACCTGTAAGGTGTCTGCCTACTGTCTGTTGTCATCTACCCTATAGGTGTGTAGAGACAGTGTGTGAGTATGCCTTTTGGGCTCCAAACTGCCCTTTCTGTTGGTTGATAGTTCTCTGCATGCGTGTGCTGGGATGATAAAATATTAGTGGAAGTCAGACACAATTTGTGGAGTTTTTACTGCATAAATCATGTACACAGCAGACTATAAATTTTGTTTCCATCAGTTCAGTGCTTCTCCTGAACCTAGATACAGAGACACTTGTGTTCACAGTGTTGCTGATGGTAGAGGGGGAGCAGGGAAGATGCCAGTTGATGCTGGAAGGAACTCTTCTGCAGTCCAGCCTACCAGTTCTCAGATCCTGATTTGGATTCACTGGCCAGGATGAGCCTTAATGACGAGATCTGGGAATCACCAAGACCAACCCCCAGTCAATCTACCACTTCCTAAGGAGTCAAAACAGAGTCTGCAGACTAGCTGTAACATTATTCAGCTTGCTTAAAGCAGCCAGCACCCAGGCCACTGGATTCGACTCCAGCCTTGAGCTGTAGAAAATTGTTGAGCTTCCTTTAATAAGTGATGTAGTCCAAAGAACATCTGTTGTTATTACAAAGTTTTTCATGAGCAATTCTCAACACAAAAAGGGACAGTTTTTACAGATGGTACAGCTGCATGAGCCGGGCAGAGGAGAGGGTAGGATGGGTGGGGCACTTCTGTGGCACAAAGACGAAATGGTGCTGTAGGACCTGTGCTCCCATAGGTCTCTGTGTTGGTAGACCAGATGTCTCTGTGTTGGTAGCCTGGGAAAGAGGCTGCAGGATGTCTCTGCTCGCCTGAGGTAGTACAGTAAATGGGTGTTGCATCCATGCTTGGTAAGTGGGTGCATCCTTCATATTTGATCAGCTCTGGTGTGGAATCAGTAAGCTGCAGTGTGTATAACCCTCCCACCCTCTCAGCCTTTCAGCAGAGCAGATGGTAAATTCAGTGGCTGCCAGTTCTATCATAATGTGGTTGCAGAAAATAGAAAGCAAAGCAACATGAAGACCCCTGAGAGAGCACAGCTGGGCTTGGGAGACAGCTTGTGTCGGTAACTAGAGGTTAGTGTGTGCTGGACTCTGCAGAATCGGTTCCCTGCACCTTGGACTGATAACAGATTTGTTATTAACCAGAGTGTCCACCTGGGTCTTAAGGGCAGAGAACACCAGCATCCAGTCTCCTCTCTGGGCAGCTGGGACAGGCCTGCCTATGAAAGCCAGGCATTACTTCTGAAAATGGGAGCCCTGTTGGTGGTTGGTGTGTGAAGGAACCGATGGGCTTTTCCAATCTGGTTTGGTGGAGCACTGGGCCTGTCCCTGTTTACATTCTCGTCATGCAAAGTTTCAGTGAAAACTGGGTACACAAGTGGGAGCCGAATATGCCTTTAATTCCTTTAAATGGAATTTTGAGAGGCACATCCAGGGAGTTGAAGTCACAGCATCATCCTCCAGCACCGTCTTGTGATGAAGATGTTTCTACAGAGGACTTGCAGAAGTGCTAGGCGGAGAAAGGGGGAATGGATTAGGAAGTGATCCGCCAGCCACGCTCACTAGGCGATCATGACACAGCTCTTTGGTCTCATCGGAAATTTGGGCTCTGTTTGTCCCTTCAGCTCTATTGTGCATTGTTGGAGTGGGGTAGAAAGGCTGGCAGGAGTCTGGGGGAGGTCCAAAGTAAACAGAAGCCAGTTACAGAAAATAAGAGGGACATTCCAGAAGCAGCTGGCCAGCAGTGTCACGGTCACAGGTTGGATGGTCTGTTATTGCTTGTTCAGGTGTGAGAAGCTGATTAGAAAACCCAGTACTCGAGGAGAATTTTAATACATAAAAAGCAACAACAGTAAGTGTAATTTATCCATTAAATCGGAGCTAGGAAATCCTCGAGACAGGTTGTGGTTTTACAGATGATGGATTCCTACGGGAAACCTTAATGAAACGGCGTGCCTTCCAAGGAAAGTAATCTCTGGTCCAGCCTGGCTCATTTGTGGGGAGAGAGAGCTAAGCTAGAATTTGATGGTCAGCTTTGCTGACTTAGCCCTGTGCACCTGCTACAAGTGTCACCTTCATGGATGTGTCCTACAGACACAGAGAGAGAGTGAGAGAGGAGGCGGGAGGGAGAGAGTGTGTGTTTCATGCATGTGTGTGTACAGGTGCCCACATGCTCACATGGAGGTCAGAGGGAATATCAGGTGCTATGCTCTATCGTGCTCCACCAGCTCTCCCAGAATCTGTTTATCTCCATCCTCCCAAAGCTTGAGTTACAAGCACCTGTGGCTGTGATCATGTGGATCACATGTGATCTATGGATTCATGGATGCTGAGAATTTGAACTCGGATTCTCATGGTTGTGTAGCCAGCACTCTTTGTAACCCTGAGCATCTCCCTGTTACAGAGATGGGCTTTGGCATCTCCATGGTTCTTTAGTGGAACAGGCCATACATATTCTCTTAAAGGAGGAATGTATTTTAACCCAAGATAGTCAGCAGGGAGACAGTGGAGCAGAGAATGGCTCCTTATCTTGAGAAGCCCTAGAAGCTCAGCTAGGTAAATGCGTACATTTCACACTAGTTGAGCGGTGTAGACACTGGTACCACTGACACTGGGGAAACTATTTTTTTGTAAATATTTAATTATGTGTCTGTGTGTGAGCATGTGCACCCTAGTACAGTACCCTTGGAGGCCAGAAGAGGCCATCAGGTCCCCCGGAGCTGGAGATAGTCCCTAGCGAGCCGCACGACATGGGTGCTGGGAACTGAACTGGGGTCCCGCAAGAGCAGTGCACACTCTAGCTGCCGAGCCGTCTCCAGCCTTGGGAAGATCCTGCGTCTAGAAAAAAAGAAAAAGTACTGCTGCTGTGTTAAGCTTGTTCTTCCTTCTCACCTCGTCAGGGTTGACATTTATCATGTGGATTTAACATTTCTTTTTCTTTTTCATTTCAGTGTGACAAAATTAGGCAAGAACGTGATGAAGCTGTTAAAAAGCTGGAAGAGTTTCAGAAAAGTATGTAAGCATTTCGGTGGCATGATGACTAGGCTTTGGGGATTGTGTGAGGCCCGTTGACTGCAGGTTTACTGATCATGTTTTCAAGAGAACAAAAATCATCCCATTTGCAACAAAACAAAAAAAACAACCAAAAAAAAACAAAAAACAAAACAAAACAAAACCCCCAAACCCTGGCATCACTGTGACTTTTGAAAGAAATGAAATAAGCATTAACCTTCTATAAATGTCTTACAAAAACTTAAGCTTCTGGTAAGAAAAGTCGGCTATGGGAATAAGTCAAAGGAAATCCAAATTAATTTGTTGCCTAGATTCCCTAAGAAAAGCAAAGTTAGTATTTTATATTCTATCTGTGTGGTCTTTTATTTATGACATACGTGTTTCTATAAAAAGAAGTTCGTATTTTAGATTCCATTTCGTAGCCTTCTTCAGTACGCAGTGCGTTTTTTGCCACTAGAAACACAGATCAGTTCCAATTGTTGTCATTTTATTCTGTGGTATGTAACACACACGCGCGCGCACGCACACACACACACCTCACTAGTATATAAACTGCAGTACTGTAAAGTCCTCTACCCTTCCCTGTCTTCCATGGGCTGACCCCTGTCATAGTTATGTATGGAATCTGTCATTTTGTGGCCTTATATTTTTGTAGATGCCATATGGATCATAAAATATATGTATAATGTGTGTATACACACATACATGTGTGGAATATTTTTTGTGTTCAAGGTATCATTTGTCATACAGTTATGTTGATACAGCTGTAGTCCATTTTCATTTTACTGTAGTGTATTGTATGAATATCGTGCAGTTTGTTATATATTGGGCACTGCACATTTTTGTACAGCTCATCTTGCACACATTATTAGCGATTATATATAAGAACTCATCCAGATAGTAACACGGTTCTGTAGCTTTGTTCTTTCATCGTTGTTTCTGCTTTTTAAAGTACTGTCAATACTGTCTGGCAGGTGGCCATGTCTTTATAAAATCTGATTCGTTTCTTAGGTTAGTTCAAGGAAAAGGAATTATGCCAGGGGTCTATGCAGATTTGGGCACACAGCTACCAAAACCTCATCACATATTTATAAAGGTGCTCCTAACAGGAGAGATCTCATTTCACATGTTCGAATGTGAGCATTTAGGTTGTACAGCCCCTGCCTAGTGCCTGTGAGGAGGCCCTGGTTTGAGTCCTGGCGCTTCAAGTCCATCAGTCTGCATCAGTCAATCCGTCTCTGACAAAAGGCTTTCGAGGCAGTGAGTGTCTGTGGCCCTGTGGTGGCAGTGGTTTCACGAGGGACTACTGACCCCCCCTCATCAAGCTGTGTGCATTAGATATATAAACTTCATGCTCACCACTTAAACTTCAGTAAAATGGTTAAGGAAAGAACAGAGAGCAGTTTCCGTTTTGTGGAGCTGGCGTGTTAGAAGTCACTCTCACTAATTTAATGTCCTCAGGAAACCAACAGTAACTTTCTTCTAAATTTTTTCTAGGTTATTTTTTTATGTTACATAAATCTGTTATTTTTCCCTAAATCAGAACATAACTGATCATATCCAAATGTGTCATATTGGAATATGTCATGGGCAAAGAACCAGACATTTCAAGGAAATAATAATCCTCTCCCTTGCAAGCTGGACCTTTCTAGATCATTCTGAAGCCAGGCAGCACATGTCCACATAGTCACGACCCAACAGAACATTTTATCCTTCTGGAAAATGAAGCAACTGTAAAATGCAATATTATATTTAATTTCATTTTACTTCATCCTCTGACCCCGAAAGCGAACTCCACATGGTAAGCTTGTTGGTATTATCATCTGTGGAGGGTGAGAGACCGTGCTTAGGAACACCTCTTGCTGACGGATGGCTGAACGGCAGGAAAACTGGACTTTCTCATTCTCTAGTGTAGGACCGATGGCATCTGAATGAGTACACTGAGACTCACGAATACCCATGAGTCCGTGGGTGCTGTTGCTATTGAGTGTGCTGTGTGCAATGGCTGGTTCAGGGTTCTCTTACGGTTTGGTTGCCCAGAGCGTATTTGATACGGGTAGATGATAGCAGTGATTTGCCTCCTGTATTCAGCAAGAATGGGAACAACTTTCCCACGTGGCTTTCAACCACCATGACCCTTCAAAAGTGGCTTTTCCTCTAAATACCGCGGATTGTTCTATGAGCAACTCGGACTAGGACCTGAAAAGCTTCATTGAAATGCTAACACAACAGTCTATTGTCAGATGTGTTTGTTTACCTTTGTTAAGCCTGGCTAGCTAAAATCCGGATGGCTGGAAGTCAGAATTTGGAGTCTGAGTACACATGTTGAGGTCAGTTCTCCCTCCCGTGTGGGTTCTAAGGATCAAACTCAGGTGATCAAGATTGGTGGCAAGCACCCTAACCCACTCAGCCGTCATACCGGCCCCAGATGTGAATCGTTCTCTGCATTAAAGAGAGAAAATGGAGAGTAATATAGTTTTGTTATTAGTGCTAGGGCTGTATCTTATTCAGCAAAGTGCTTGCTTAGTATGCACAAAGTGGATGTTTGGTTCCCTGGTTCCAGATAAAACTAGGCACGGTGGTATAGGCCTGGAATCTCAACACTCGGGGAGGCAGTGGACGTTCAAGGTCATCCTTGGGTATTTGGTTGGGTTTGAAGCCATCCTGTTTCAAGACTCCATCTCAAAACAAAACGAAAACAAGGAAATTTTATCTCTTTAAAAACTATTTTTGAAGCTGGACAGTAGTGACACATGACTTGAATCCCCCAAGGCCAGCCTTGGTCTATGAGTGAGTTCCGGGACAGCCTGGTCTATGAGTGAGTTCCGGGACAGCCTGGTCTATGAGTGAGTTCCGGGACAGCCTGGTCTATGAGTGAGTTCCGGGATAGCCTGGTCTATGAGTGAGTTCCAGGACAGCCAGAGCTACAACAGAGAAACTGTGACTTGAAAAACCAAAACAAAGAAAGAAAGAAACAACAATAAGACTGTATTTGAGATAAATAGTTCATGGGTTTGGAACAGAGATTTGGAAGAGAACGTTGCTGAGCCCATTACTATTGGCATGAGCCTATGTCGCCATGAACAAGTTAACGGGTGTTAGTAAATTTGGGTGAATTACCTTGGTTTTTTTTTTTTAAGACTGAGGATAAAGTGAGAAAATACGCAGAAAAGTACGCACCCCTGTACCTAAAATACAGTAGGTACTCAATAAATGCTACTCGCTGCTATGGCCGAAATCGCCTCCTAGGCCGTCAGGCTGTCGGGTGAAGTCCCTACTGTTCACCCCCAGGATGTGGGTCCCCCCCAGAGCCTGAACATTCGAGTGGCTCTGGGGTATTGGATTGCTCTGCTGCTCTGAAATCCCCATCATGCTAACCCATCAGATCTACCTCTCAAAATGTGGGAGAGCGGCCTAGTGGGGCTCAGGCAAAGGTTCTGCCAGGGTCAGGCCATCCTCAGCCTGGCCTGCCTTCCCTAGGGTAAATGAGCTTGTCTCTGAGTTTCTCCACACAGAGCACCACCCCAGATGGAAGCCATGTACCTGTAGGAAAGTCCCTTCACACGTTTGAGGCTCAGTGGTAGAGCCTGGCTTGTATTTAAGGCTATATACGTTTTCCTGCAATGGTGCCTACTTCTTGGTTCTTTTCTTGCCACATGAAAGCTTTTGTGGGATCTGAGAACGTAGTTCACGTGGGAGAATACTTGGCTTGTATGTACGAGACCCTGGGTTTGATCCCTAGAACCACATGAATGGGATGTGCTGTGCAGATCTATAATCTCAGCATTTAGGGGGTGGAGGCAGCTGCGCCAGGAGTTAAAGTTCATCTTTGGCTACACAGTGAGCTTGAAAAACAGAACAAATGAAAACAATATCAGCAAAAAAAAACAAAACAAAAACAAATCCACTGCTAATAGTGACACCAACAAGAAGAATCTTTTTAAACAATCTGATATTGAAGAAGAGAGTTGTATTACCTTGAGGACCTGTGCTTCAAAGATCCTGTGAGCTGCCCTGTTCCAGGGGTGGAGCAACAGCCTCTACTCTAATAAATCAAAAGAGACTGGAAACCTGAGTGTCCTAGAAATGTGTTTGGCTGGGCCTGATCAGTCAGAGCTGTTCTTGGGAGATGTTAACTTTACCTCTCTGGCTGTCAGTGTTCTCAGATCAAAACAAAACAAAACTTACACGACAGCGTCTACTTCTTAGGAATGTTTCTGAGAATTCGTGGGAACACACATCTTAGGACAAGACTGGACACAGTCAGACTTAGTAGATGGTGAGCAGGTCTTACTGCAGAGAGCATTCTAGAAAGATGTTCACAAGCAAACTCAGACCTGGCATGCGTCTTCAGCTTTTCAAACCAAAAGACCTACTTTGTAGGCAGTGCTGTACTAGATGCAAGAGAACCAGACATACGTGAGAGAAAATCCACATTTTACAGCTGGCTGTGGTGACACAGGCCTGTAAGCAGAGACAAGAGAGCACAGTGTGTGGCCAGTCCTGCACTACAGTCAAGTTCCACAGCTTTATAAAGATGCTGTTTAAAAAGAAAAAAACAATCCTGTTTTAAGAAAGCTCACATTTTTGTAGAAGACAAAAATTTGTTAGGTGAACCCCGACCCTTTGGTGTGTTGTTTTCTGGTGGCTTTAATATGAGTGAAGGATTATGAGGTCACAGATGAGGAGAGATAAAGTTTGCTAATTCAACCAGTTTGGTAGAAATAAGAGTCAATACACTTTTATTATACATGTGAGTTTTCCGAGGCTTTGATTTTATTTTTGAGATGAAGTCTTAATCTGTGTGTATCTTAATCTGGCCTTGATCTTGCTTACGTACCTCATGAGTGCTGGGATTTACAGCCATCTGCCACCTCTCCGGTACGTACACAGCCCCTGATGTTGGGTCAGGACCCAGGGCTTCCTGCACGCTAGGCCGTCCCTCCGTCCATGGAACCACATCCCAGACCCTTAAAGGTTTTTCTTACTTTGAAATTTTTCAAAGTGATAGAAAAACTAGAAAATGGTACCATGAGCCTCTCCTGTATCCGAGGTTCAGCGGTTATCAGCCCAAGTCCTTGTTGCTCACATGCTTCCCTGACTGGCTGCATCACAAAATGAATATTTATTTTGAATTTTTGTTTCAAAAGCATACCTTCAGTCTTAGGGCCCCTTTCCTTAAAATCCACCTTCTTTTCTCCCTTCTTTTTTCTTTTCTGTTCTTTTCTTTCTTTTTTCTGAGACAGGCTCTTACTATGTAGCCCTAGCTGGCCTGGAATTACTGGGTAAAACAGGCTGGCCTCAAACTCACAGAGATCTGCTCTGCTGTCTGCTGCTTGAGCTGGGTTAAAAGTGTGTATCACTGTGCCCTGCTGGCTATTTTTTTTCTTTGTTATAAACATTGTATTTTACAAAAATGGAGTATCATAGGTGAAGTGTCCAGGACTCACAGAAAGCCCCGATTATTAAATGAATAGCTAAAGGTTGTTGTTGTTTTGTTTATTGATTTGTTTTTAAGACCTGGGTTCTTTGAAGAGGACAAATAAGGCCAGGCCAGATTGCTCAGTGAGTAAGGTTCTTGCCTCCAAGCCCAGTGACATCCTTGGACCTGCATGGTGGAAGGAGAGAATCAACTCCATTCTCACCTCCACAGTGTACTATGGTTGCGTGTGTGCACACATACACACACGCATAACACACATACACACACACACATATACACACACACACACATACACACACATACACACACACATACACATACATCACACACATACACAGATGTACACACACACATACACACAGACACATACACATCACACACACAGACACACACAAACACACATACACACACACGCATGCATACACACACAGACATATAAATATAATAGAATTAAAACAAAAGGAGGAATAAATTCATACTTCAGAATTATCTTTGCTTTCTGCCATGTGACCTGCCTTTTGGGTTTGGAAATGCTACCCGCCTTAACAGATGTAAATGGCCCTCGTACAGTCTTCTTCCAAACCCACGAAGTTGATAAGCAGATCTCTGTGCTGTCAGTTTGGCACTGGGTGAGTTTCTGAAACTAAAAATTATAGCACAGCTTAAAATTCTCTGCTGTTTCCCCTTCTGAGAGAGGTGCCCCTCCCCCACCAGCTGCGGGCTCAGCCTCTAGAAGCAGGTGAAACCACAGGACAGCTTTTTACAAAATGCTCAGAAAATAGGGGCTGCTCCTCTTTATTATTTTTTGCGAGGTCTAAGGCTCTCGACTGCTGGATGATTTTTTCCCTTACTTCACGAGCAAGAATGTTGTTGAATAAAAAGTCAAATTCCTATGAAAAATGCAGAGTGTTTATGTTTTTGTTATGAGAGGAGAAATACCAGATTGTGGCAGAAGATGTCAAGTAGTTAAGGCTAAAAAATTCAAAGTAATATTTGATGTTGTAAAAATTGTATAGGTTTCTTTTCTCTTTCCTTCACATTTTTGAAGAACCCACCTTGTAAACATAGTGATAAAATGCCAGGAATATTAGGATTTTAAGGAAATAATAGAGCCTATTATTTAAACTACAATATAAAAGGCAATTACATTGATGAAGAGCTACATGGGCTTTGTGTGTGTGAATAAACTTGGCCTGTGTTCAGCTTCTATTTGTTTCTCTGGTATAAACACATATTGTGTGTGATTCCAGTTTAATGGGGACCCGTTTGTATGCCAAGCAGCTGCATTTTAGGGCCTATTGCGTGATTTCATAGCTCTCTGAAAATTGGTTCTATTCAGAACAGGAGATAGAAGAGGACAAGGGGGGAGGTGTGCGGAGGGGGGGAGCTTCAACACACAATCATTTCTTTTTCAATTGGAGCCAGAAAGGTTGATGACAACATGACCATTGTGCTGTAATGATAAGACCACTAAGGCCTCTGTGCCTCTCATCACGGCTTTCAATCCACAGCAGATACAATTTAATTCACTGCTCCGTCAGCAGTGCTGACACCATTATGCCGTCTGTCTCCACAGTTATAATCACTGTCCTCTGAGAAATGCAGTTGAAATGATCTTGAGCAGTCAAAGAAACTCTCAATTAAGGCTGCCACTTCCAATGTGTCAGATTGTGTCTTATGCACTTGGTACAATTTTCACTTCCAATCCTGTTTATTTACAATGTCTACCAGTAATTACGCTTAACGTGTCATTTAGTGAGGGGGGCCCCTGCCAAGCCGATTGTTGGGTGCTGCTGTACCATCGAGTGGGAGTTTCTCGAAGTCAATGCCATCAGCAGCTTTTAGGCCCTGATGGAATGCGGTAGTAACGTTGATAATGCAAGGATCAGGCTCATCAAGTCATAATTAGACGCCACTCAAATGTGGCACTTGTAATAACAGTGTTGATTCATGTTTTTCTCGGTGACTGCAACTACTAATTAGTTAAGTGGTTTTTGGTTGGCCCGCATTTGCAACAGATTATTACCCCTGAAAAAATGTCAAGGTTAGAGATGTTTCTGGCCGTTTAGTTCTGCTTTTGAATTTGAATATTAACATGATAAGAACTCTGGACACACTTAGGAAGTAATACATTTTTTTTTTGTACTTAATTTAGAGAGAAAAAAATTTTCCCCCTGAGTTTAATCATAATTGCAGGTTAATTAAGCTTAAATGAAGCAAAAGTAATCTGTCTTTGTGTTATGTGAGCCCAGGGCTTCTGCTAACTTTTTTGGGTTTCACATTTGCGTGTCCTTTAATTTTTTTTTTTTCCCTTATGCCAAACAAATGGAAGTCAGTCTGCACGTGTAGAGTTAGGGCCGAGACGCTGAGATTTTTCTTCTGACTGGAAACGTGTGGGTGGGAGGAATTCACATTTTTTTTCTTTGCATAATCTTCAAAATATCATTCCAGACCTGAATTATCGTGTCTTTAAATATCAATTTACAGAAAGCAGCTACCCCCCAAATCTAACAATTAGACACTTTCTTAAGATTGGTAAAACACCAAGCCAGATTTGGTTTTTCTTCTCCCAGCGGTACTCCATTTTGCAATAGTTTGTGAGCACCAGTTTTCCCTCGCGTGGTGCGTAGACCTTGGTGCCACACTTTTCTGTCTTGGAATTGATGAAATGACAGGAACTAGTTTGTCACTGTTGAAGATGAACATCACAAATACTTAGCCAACCATCCACATTCTTAATTCAGCCACAAGATCAGCTTTATTTCTTGTGAGTTTATTTTCCATATTAGAGCCCCGAGTTGTCTAGGCTAATCAAAAGAGATCGGAGTGTCACGTTTTATTTACAGAAGCGTCTTTGGCTTACTAGAGTAGATATGTGTATTGCCATGGAAATGGCAGCATAAAAAATAGGCACTTTAGGGCTAGAGAGCTAACTTAGTTGGTAATGTACATCCTGTGCAGGCGTAAGAACCCAGGTTTGATCCCCAGAACCCATGCAAAGAGCCAAGAGTGGTCGCCTGTGCCCGTAGTCCCAGTGCCTGGGAAGCAGGTACAGGATTCCTGTGTTCACTGGCCAGAGAGCTCAGTGGAGTCAGCAAGCTCCGGTCAGTGGAAAACCACTTTATAAAAAAAAGGTGGGCCGCTAAGGAGTGACTTCCCAGGGTGACCTCCATGTGCATGAGCACAGTGTTCTATGCGCACACACACATGTGCACGTGCACACGTGCAGCACACGCCCACGTGCAACGCATACACGCAGAGAAAGAGGCAGAGGGTGACAGACTTCCAAACGTTACATGTGTAATGGTTGAGAAGTTTTGTAGTTTGTGTTTTTTCTTTACATACATTAGCTGAGCTTTATCAAAGGCAGCTTCTGAGGAACCGTGTCAGTCATGGCCAAGGAAAGAATCAGAGCATTCTTGATCATGGGGCAGTGTGTGGGCTTGTGGAAGAGTTGACTAATCCTGAATGCTGAGCCTTTTTCCTCTCCATTCCTAGTCTCTCACATGGTCATAGAAGAAGTGAATTTCATGCAGAACCATCTTGAGATAGAGAAGACGTGTCGAGAGAGTGCTGAAGCCTTGGCAACGAAGGTGAGCCTGGGCAAGCCGTGGGGTTGGACCTGGGCGTCTGTTTCAGCCACTCTAAGGAGTGTCTTCTCTCTGCTGTTTCTAATTCTCTGCCCACTTGTTTGTGGTGGTAAGGAGGAAAGGGCTCAGAATCCTGGAATGTGATTCTGTAAGATGTGCCCGCATGCAAAGCCCATTTCTGATTAGAAAGGCAGATATTTGTATGAGTGTGTGTGTGAGTGTGTTTGTACATGTATGTGCATGTGTGCATGTGTGTGTGTGAGTGTGTACAGGTATGCGCATGTGTGCATGTGTGTGTGTGAGTGTGTTTGTATATGTGTGTGCATGTGTGTGTGTGTGTATCTGCATGTGCGTGTGTGTGTGTTTTGCATATTTGTGTGCATGTGTGTGTATCTGTGCATGTGTGTGTGTGTGAGTGTGTTTGTATATGTGTGAGTGTGTTTGTATATGCATGTGCATGTGTGTGTGTGTGTATCTGTGCATGTGTGCGTGTGTGCATGTGTGTGTGTGAGTGTGTGTGTATCTGTGCATGTGTGTGTATCTGTGATTGTGTGTGTGAGTGTGTTTGTATATGTGTGTGCATGTGTGTGTGTGAGTGTGTTTGCATATGTGTGCACATATATGTGTGTGTGTGAGTGTGTGTGTATCTGTGCATGTGTGTGTGAGTGTGTTTGTATATGTGTGCGCATGTGTGCACGTGCACGTGTGTGTGTGTTTTCAGCACTTGTGCCCGTTTGACCCAGGAGAAGCAGTCCCTGGGCAGACTACCAGACTAGACTCTCCCACCATCAAGTCGTTTGGTCACACTGCTGAGACTGACCTGGTGTGGCCGACAAGAGCCCCGGGTGTTTCTGCTTGAGTCTGATGGAGACGTCAGCCGGAGCAGCACATTTCAGGTGGTTATTTGTGAAAGCGGAGGGAGGCCATGTGGAAGGTGACCTCCATCGCGCCGCTGATTGCCTCTAGCTGGTGATTTTACCAAATGTGTAATTTTCTATATTCTGTCTCATCAGAATTACATTATTATTAAAGAATGTTTTTATCTCTGTCTTATGTATTTTGGGTAAAAAGCGTCCATCAGAAAATGGATTACAGCAATTTCCATCCAAATTTCATTAGTGATGCTAGCGTTGTGTTTGTCCCCACCCCCCGACATCCCCCACCTCCAGAGAATCTCTCTGGATATGACTGAAGTCCTGCTATCAATAAATAGATACATAAATAAATGCATTTAATTTGTTTGCATTAGCAGAGTGCGTGCTAAAGGTATCTGCTTAATTGTTTGCATAATGACACTGCAGTAGAATTCATAAGATACTGAATCAGAGCCTAACTAGGAGTACAAATTTCCATGTGTGACTTCTTTCCTATCTGAGGCGTGCATAGCATTATGGGTTGCCATTGGAAAACACTGATAGAAGGGCATGCATACATTGCTTTCATGTACCTCACACCCCTGGAGCTAGCAGTCCATGGTACCAGACGCTCTTTAACTTTGCTCCTGGGATAAGCAGAGGAACAGTATGTTTGGACCAGGTTGTTTTTCTGAATCTGGTGCCCAAGGGTGTCTTTATATCACACACATTCAAATGAAGACACTCCGCCTCTTAGGATTGGCGGAGGTCATGGAAAGCAAGGGCATCAGACATGCATGTTTTATTTCTGGTTGTGTCATTAGGGGCATAGGTGACTCTGAGCAGGTTGTTTCTGCTGTCTGGATATCCCATCGTAGATGACAAGGTGAACAGTGGTTATAGTAGAGAACGGGGTGTGTGTGCGTGAATCTTCTTCATGATGCTCTGTAATCGTTGGTCCATGCATAGCCTTCTTTAATAATTACTGTATCTCTCTCTCCTCTTTTGTATTTTGTGTGTATATCTATGGGTGTATGTGTGTTTGTGAGTGCATGTGTGTTTGTGTGGTGTATACATATGTATGTGTATGTGTTTGTACTTATGTGTATGTACATGTGTGTACATGTGTGTATGTAGCCTCCAGGTCACCTCAACTTTGGGCATCTTTGTCTATCACTTCCGACCTGATATTTAGAGACGGGCTCTCTCACTGAACCTGGAGCTGCTTCAGTTGAGCTAGCCCGCCAGCATTCCCTGGGACCCGCATAGTTCCATTCCCTAGCCCTGGTCACAGGCATGGTCCACTGTGCCTTGTGCTTTACACGGGTGCTGGGATCTGAACTCAGGCATGCTCCACTGCACCTGTGACCAGTGTTCCACTGGCCCTGCTGTTTTACTGGGGTGCTGAGGATCTGAACTCAGGGCCTATGCTCTTAACAGCAAGCACTTTATCCACCAACCTATCCCCACAGCCCTCCTTTGCCATTTTAACATCTGACTTTGGTGAGAGAATTAGCCTCTTTGAGCTGTGAATGTCTTGTTCTAAACATCAGGTTTCATATTCCATAGCCACTGATGTGCCGAGGCATTAGTTATGATGCAGAGCTGCTGGTTGACAGATGGACTTACCTCTGCTTGTCAGTCACTGTACTCTCCAGCCCCCAGACCTGTTCTTGCAACGGGACCCTTAGCGCACACCGTTTATCTCATGATCTGTAAGAAGTCTTTTGTAAAGGAGACAAAGTTTGTTTTTGAGGATGTACGATGAACTCTTGGAACTTGAAAAAAAAAAGACTAAAAAATGGAATTAAGGGGGCCGGAGATACGGCTCAGAGGCCAAGAGCACTTGCTGCTCTTCTGGAGGACCTGAGTTCAGTGCCCAGCACCCACATCAGGCAGCTGTACAGAACCCCAACTGCAATGGGGTACCCTCTGCTGGCCTTCATGGACACCTGTGCTCGTGTGCACAGACCCTCACAGATACATACACACAAAATTAAAAATAATGAAAACAGATCTTTAAAGTGGAATGAACAAAACCCCATACATGTGCTCATTGTACGTGAACAGTACTGTAACCTAAATACAGATGTGGAGGCCTTATTACAGATGCCATCAGTAAACGTTAACATCACATCCTGTTGTCAATCCAAAAGGCTACATTTTTCTGAGCAGCAAAGTCTGTGGGAATATTTTTCTACGTCTTCGTCGTGAAGCTGCCAGTGAGACGTTTTTACGGTACAATTTGACCTCATCTTCTTACAGTGCAGCTGCTCTGTTCACTAAAACGTGTAGGTTCAATGGGTAAGCGAATACTCGGAGCCGTGTGACCCAACGCTGTTGGCTCCCATCTTCTTTGCACAGTGCCCAGTGTAACCACGATGCCGATTTGTGTGTGGTAATGAGTTCAGCTAGTGTAGGGTGGAGGCAGGTTGACTTTTGCCTCGTGGTGGAGAGGTTTCAGATGAGTAGCACGACATTACTGTAACCAGGTAAGTAACGGTGAAGTGGGTGCGTTTGGCCTCCTCAGAATGTCCAAGTGTAGTGTACCAAGACCTCGTTGTGTAACTCTTGTGGTTTTCTTTCAAGGAATGAGAATGGCCTGGGGCCCTGGGCCCCTGCCTGTTGCTTCTCCCGTGTCTCTGTGTGTCAGTTGTTTGGGGTTCTATGGCAGGATCCCTTCTACTCTCAAACCCCTAGTGGAGTGCGTTGTCATTGCCTCTCGTGGCCAGACGCGCATCAGCATTTCTAGAGCAGAGATCTGATTGGCTAAATGTGGGTTACATGCACAAATTGGCTGATTATCTGTGGCCAGTGGTGCTCTCTTCTCACAGAAACCAGGTGAACAGAAGAGAAGGATGCTGAGGAAACAGACCTGTATTCGATATTCTCTGCATAGCTCAGATAGAAAACTCTCTTGAAGTAAAGCGATTTTTACTAAGATTATGAATGTCTAGAAGCGCTGATATTTACCTGAATTCCCTGTTTCTCCCCTCCTCATCCGTGTGTGTTCTGTGAACGTGGGTGCTCCCGCGCCACAGCCTGCATGTCAGAGGACAACTGTGTGGATTGGTTCTCTTTGTCCACCGTGAGTTCTGGGAGTAAATTCCATTCCTCAGGGCTAAGCACTTCACCCACTAAACTCTGGCCAGTCCCTGAACCTGCTGAAAGTTTATAAGCAGCGTGTCCCCTTGCTGCTGATGTGATCCAGAGAAGAGGATCACTTACAGTAATAAACTTAATATTAAATATTGTGGGCAATTTCTTTATTGAGTGAATCTACCTGTCACACCCTCCTGTGATGTCGATGAGTTATGTATTTAAGGCAAAAATACACGTAATTCATTTGCTGCTTAAAAATCCAAGGTACTCATTCGACTGCTGATAAAGCATTTTTCATCTTACTCTTAGCTAAATAAAGAAAATAAAACACTGAAAAGGATCAGCATGCTATACATGGCCAAACTGGGACCAGACGTCATCACGGAGGAGATAAATATCGACGAGGACGATCCCGCCACCGACGCGGATGGTGCAGCAGAGACGTGTGTGTCCGTTCAGTGTCAGAAGCAGATCAAAGGTGGGATTCAGCATCGCGGCCCAGTACAGCTTCTGCCAGGATGGCGCTCCACACCTCTGATAGCGCAGCAGAATCCCTTGAGGATTTTTGAAAAGACGTGGGGCTGGGGAGATGGTTCAGTGGGTAAGAGCACTTGCTGAGCAACCATAAGGACCTGAGTTCAAGTCCCCAGCACCACATAAAAGCCTGCGTGAATGTACACGCCTTTACTACCAGAACTGGGGGTAGGGAGGTTGCCCCAGGAAGACAACTGGGGCTTGCTAGCCAGACAGTCTAATTAGAACTCAGCAAGCTCCAGGTTTAACACAAGACCCTGTCTCAGGGGCATAGGCACAGAGTAACAGAACAGAGCAGCTGACTTCTTCCTTGGCCTTTACACGTTAGTGTGTAGGCACATGTGCCCATAAACACGTGTGCACACATACACCATGCATGCACACTGAAATTATTTTTGAAAATACTGATACCTGTTTCCTACTACCAACATTTCTGGCTTAATTAGCCAGGGGAGTCACAGAGTGGTTCTCTTTCTTGCTCCGTGGGTTGTTTTTCTTGTTTGGAATTAGACACCTCCAGGAGTGTGGCCTGGCGAGAAATGGGAAGTTACCATAACTTTAAGAGTTTGGGTCATTGTTCACTTTTACTTTTTAGACTTATTGTATTTTATATGTATGAGTGCTTCACCTGCATGGATGTGTGTGCACCACATGTGCATGCCTGTGTTAAGATCCTTTTTCTGAATAAGAGGTAACTGTAGTTAAAACTATCTCTCTCTTGGCTGGTGGTATAGCCAGGTATACAGAGTGAGCTTGTGTGTAAAGCTCAAGATTGAATTCCCAGCACCAAATTGTGTGTGTGTGTGTTTAGACAATATCCTGTATTTGTTTGGGTCTCTGTTGCAGTCGTTGGAAAAAGCTCTTTTGTTAACTAGTTGGAAAACAGGTCCTTTGCTCGATAACACGTGCAGCTCGGTACATGAGCAAAAGTTGGACTTATTATTTTGCCTGGGAGATAAAATTTCAGATGGACGTTTACAGAGGAAAGGGTGCTCCTGTCTTCACTGGGCTCCTCAAGCTCTTATGTTAAGAGAAAACAGAGGGGTGCTGTTTGGGAGGGAGAGTGGGCATCAAGGCTCCCTCTGTTCATTGTTCTCCCTTCAGCGAGGCCTTGAACAATATGGTCTCATGTTCTTCCTTCTGGAACCAACCAGCCAGTGGGGAAAGCGACTTAGAACTAAATCTCAGAATGTCATCAAGCTGAGTTCGTGCAAAAAAAAAAAAAAAAAAAAATTAACTCAACTTATAACGGTGTAATGGGTTTCTGTTGCCCTTGGAGAAGGGCAAGATTTGAAAAGCCATTAAACCCGGGCCCGGGCAGAAGCTTAGAAGCCTATGCTAACCTAGGGTGCTTAGACATGGCAGTGGCACAGTGTCTTCAGTCCAAGCCTTTGGGGCCACAGTTGCTAATTTTTTCATCCTTGTAACATACTTTCATTAAGTCATAATAACAAATGATGAAAATAAACGAGGGAACAGAACACCCGCAGCTCCGGAGAGGTTTTGCTTCTTTACGTTTTCAAGACAAGACTTCTGTTCTCTTAAACTCTAAATCTCCAGGTTGTTAGCTGTCCAGCTGTCGTTATGCCAAAAGCCCGTGGGCATCGTGAGTGGGAGAGATATTGGTACAGTTCCTCAATTTGTCTCTGATGAAAGCCCAAAACTTTTCCCACTTCTAAAATTCCAGGTAGCTTTTTAGAATGTGGGTTTTTGATAGATTGCAAAGAAAACCCTGTTTGGTCCCTTTCACATAGTGAGATGATCGGGACCACCCTGCGTAAGTTACTGTGTGGCTCGGGTAGTGAGATGATCGAGACCACCCTGCGTAAGTTACTGTGTGGCTCAGGTAGTGAGATGATCGAGACCACCCTGCGTAAGTTACTGTGTGGCTTGGGTAGTGAGATAATCGAGACGGCCTGTGTCCCGTTAACATAGTGAGATGAGAGATCGAGACCACCCTGCGTAAGTTATTACGTGGCTCGGGTAGTGAGATGATCGAGACTGCCCTGTGTCCCGTTAACATAGTGAGATGATTGAGACTGCCCTGGTAAGTTACTGTCTGGCTTGGGTAGGGAGATGATCGAGACCATGCTGTGTAAGTTTCTGTGTGGCTCGGGTAGGGAGATGATCGAGACCATCCTGTGTAAGTTTCTGTGTGGCTCGGGTAGGGAGATGATCGAGACCGCCCTGTGTAAGTTTCTGTGTGGCTCGGGTAGGGAGATGACGGAGACTGCCCTGGTAAGTTACTGTGTGGCTCAGGCAGGCTTCTATGTGACACTTTTGTTGCCCTGTGGTTTTTAATTTCCCTTTAATTGTCAGACAACCTTGACCACAAATTGCATTTTCAGTTTTTTTTCGACCAGATCCATATCTTCTTTTAAAAATAAATGTATTTGAGGTGCAGCATTATGGAAATCAGTGCAGAAGTCTCCCAAAACAAGAACTAAGGTGACCCAGTTATGTACATCCCCAAAGGGCCCCGCGCCCATTACAGAGACTTTCACATCCGTGTCTACTGCTGCTGTGTTCACAACAGCAGGGAAATGGAGTCAGCTGTCCATCAGCAGATGGATGGATAGTGGCAGTGTGGTACACACACAATGGAACTTTATTCAGCTGTGAAGGAAATGAAATTATTAGTTGGGGAGATGGGTTGGGGTAGAGTGTTGTGCGAGGACCTGAATTTGGATCTCAAACCTATGTCACGATGAACAGGGTAGCGTATGTCTGTAACCCCAGCATCCCTGGTGCAGTAGAGTCAGGACAGGTGAATCCCCAGACACTCATGGGCTGACCAGCCTGGTGTACTCAGGTGAACAGCAATAAATCTTGGCTCAAACAGGTTGAGAGCCCACACCCAAAGTTGTATCTGATTTCTACATGTATGCTCGCATGTCCTTGTTTGCAGCCCATATATGAGCATGCACACACTGGTAGAAAAGGAAATGGAGTTATGGGGTTTGTAGGAAAGAATGAAACTGGGAATATTACTGTAAGTGAGGCAACCAAGGCTCAGAATGGCGAACCCACATGTTCGGTCTCGTCTGTAGACCCTGCTGTCTCGTTTTATCCTGGTGTCTTTGTGGGACATGAGTGGAGCCAGACAGCATGAAACTAGAAAGAGGTCCCCGAGGGAGACAAGAGGCTTTCGGGAAGGGGGTGCTGAAAGGCTCAGGGGGCACTGGGACTGAAGGGTGCAAGTGGGGAGTTGGGAGGAGCGAGTCGGGTGGAGAATTGGCCAAAACAAAAGCTGCATGGAAATGCTTAAAGGAAAGGCTTACTTCGTTTGCTAATTAAAAGCAGAGTTCGCTTTCACTTTCTCCCTTTCAAATCGCAGAACTCCGAGATCAAATTGTGTCTGTTCAGGAAGAAAAGAAGGTGTTGGCCATCGAGCTGGAGGATCTCAAGAGCAAGCTTGTGGAGGTCATGGAGGAAGTAGGTGTCTGGGGCCCGAAAGGCCAAGCCTTCTTTTAGACTTACAGCTGGTTCCGGGGTTGGCTGAGTTAGCAAGCCTGCTGCTAACGTTTTAGTTATCCAGGGAAAGAACAGAGAGCGACTGGACATGCTTCACTCCCTAGCTGAGTCCCCCAGACTCTAAGACAGCAGCGGTGGTGGGGGTTGGGGGTGAGGGTCCATGACATGACGTCACCCACTTTGTCTGACACGAAGCAAGAGTGGTGACTCCTGTCTCAGCCACATGGGCGGGGGCACGAGGGGAGTAGCATTCAGTAGTCAGCAGGCTTAGTGGGGGATGGGCCTTCACTCTGTGTCCCTCCCACAGGATAGAAAGGTAGGTGGCCAGAGGTCCAAAGAGCGATTTAGGAGAATCTTTTCTTGACTTGGTTGCAAGCACAGGGCCATTCCGTTACCTTTTGTTTGTAACAAGGCTTCAAGGACCTGCCTTCACGACCTTGATTTAGCTCGTTCCGTGGGTCTCAGATTCTGTAGCACAGTTTCTCAGCCAGTGTCTGCCGAGCAGTTGCGTTGCAGTAACCCCAGATGGCTCGATGGGCACTGGCTCATCAGCGAGCAGCCTCACGTGGTCAGCTTCCTTCCTGCGTAAATGTCAGCTTCTTGAAGACCCTGACATTCGAAGGTCGGGCAGCCACGCCCTCCAGCCTCTGAGCCCCAACTGTTCTTGCTTCAGCCAGACATAGTAATGAACGGGAGGAAGGGAAGCAACCGGGAGGGGTTTCCCAGTTTGTATACCACTTACTAATGTCAACCAAAGCCAAAAACGAGGTTTCTATGAAGAGACACCAGTTCATGAACCCTCTGGAGGTGCGGATGAATCCGAGGCAGTCCTGAGTGTAACTACGGAAGGGAAACGCTGTCACCGTCTGCCCAGCCTCCGAGGTGTTACTGGAAGACGATGCAGGGTTGTTTTCGTTGTCAGCGTTTCAAACATCTAGAAAGGACTCAAGCAGAAAGCAGTGAGCTTTGCAGACATCTGCTCAGCTTACCTCGCAGAGACCAGTGCAGTCATGGCAAAACGCGGGGGTACCACTCCGCAACTGCCTCCTCGCTCCGTGCCTGTTCCCTGGGCAGCTGCTGTTCCGAACGTGCTGTTTATCATTCCAGTGTGTGTCCTCACATGTCTAGCGCAGCACGGGGTGTTTTCAGTGGTTTAGAGTCTGTAAACATACCCATCTTTTAAATTTCAGTCTAATGTATTTGAGATTTATCCTCCTTGGGCAACTTTGTGTTTTTAAAAAAACTATTGCATGGTATTCTTCTCTTGGTTCTCATATTAAATAAAAGTTATTAGAAAACAGTTAAGTTTGGATGAGAATATCACAGATAATACTTTATTAAGCCAAAAGTCATTGAAATTTAAATTTATCTTACAATTTTTTAAAAAAATATGTACTTTCTTTAAACATAAAATCAAAGCTCAAACTAGAGCCTGAAGTTGACTACTTGCTGTCCTGTTAAATGATGAGTGTGTTTTGTGTGTGATCACAACTTGGGCGGCATTAAAGTGAATGGGTAACATTGAATGGCTAGAACAATGCCCTGTGTAGGGGGGGTTCAATGCCAGTTCGAATTTGTCAATGAACTACGCTCAGGTATGACTTAAAGTTCCACAGAGGCCGATGGGTGCCATCACTGTACACTGTAACTCTATGTTGAACAGCCATTCTAGGGTACCATGTTGCCATATGTCTTATTTACAATTCGGGATGTGTTTTTTCTCCTCCATGCCTTACATTTTTAGGTAAATAAAGTGAAGCAAGAAAAAGCTGTCTTAAACTCAGAAGTTCTTGAGCAGAGGAAAGTCTTGGAAAAATGCAACAGAGGTATGTCTTTCCAGTCTTTGTTTTCCCCAACACATTTTGCCTACATATGTCTGGTGCTTCTTCATGCCTGTGCCTAGAGTTCTTGTATCCAGATCTTTTTCCTAGGTTGTATTTTGCTTAGCAGTGCAGTGATTCTGTCTGTTGCCTGTTATTTTACCATTGAGGACATTTAAGAGGGATTTCTACCCAGATATGGTGAGCACACACCTTTAAAGCCCAGCACTTGGGAGGCAGAGGCAGGCGGATCTCTGTGAGTTTGAGGCCAGCCTGGTCTACAGAGTGAGTTCCAGGACAGCCAGAGTTGCACAGTGGGACCCTTTCTAAAAAAAAAAAAAAAGGGAGGGGTCCCCGAGTTTTCCTGTAATCCTAGCACTGGGGAAATAAGAGATGGAAGGATCCCTGAAGCTTATTGGCCAGCCTAGCTAAATTGATTCATACTTGTCTCAAAAGTAAATAGATAGGCAAGTAATGATGGATAGCAATTGAGAAAGCTACCCAAAGTTGACTTCAGGTTTCCGTATGTACACGCAAACGTATGCACAAGTACACACACTTCAAGTACACACACCACACACATTGCATTAGAAAAAATTAAAAGCTATTTTCCTTAAGGGATTTGGAACTAACTCATTTTGAAACTTCAAACCTTACACTTCTGTGCTCTGTGTACTGTGGGACCGTAGCCATGTTTGCTTGCCCCCTTAGCATCCGTATGATTGATGGGCAAGTTAGTAAATTTGAATCTAGGGGAGCTTCAGGAAGCTGCATAAACACGACATTTGTAAATTAAGAGGGTGCAGAAACCGGGCCATCGGGAAGATGAGCATCAGGACAGTTATAGCAGCGGGTATTGCGCGTGCTCTTTAAGTCACGCGCTGTGGAGGCAGAGGCAGGTGCATCTCTGTGAGTTTTGAGGACAGTCTGGTCTTCAGAGTGAGTGCTGGGCCAGCCAGGGAATACACAGGGGGACTCTTGTTTTTAAAAAGATCGGCATGCCAAGTGCCTCCTTGCTCTGGGGTCTTGTACAGTTCCCCTTTGTGTCTGAAATATGACTCTGAGCCTCTAGTGGGTAATGCAGCAAGGACTTCATAACCATTTAGATGAATAACACGAAAATCTAGCGATGAGGAAAAATAGGACCCAGTGTCTACGGGGAGACGTTTCCGATAGCTGCTTCAAAAGAAAACGCCATGTTTTTAGGTCAGCATCTCATTCTTACTGTGAAACATGGCGGAGTCTCACGGGGACTGCCTCTCAAGTTACAGCTCAGTACAGGGAGCTAGCTGAAGTGTAGCTCTGCAGAAGTCATTCTGAGGGAGAGGACTGTATCAGTCTGTCTTTTGTTGCTATTGTGCGCCACCCAAGGCTGGGCACTTTAAATCGAGTCTAAGTCCCTAGCTTCAGATGTCATCCAGGAGTATGACCTCGTCATCTGCTTGGCTATGGGATGGTCTCCTTGATGGGGTCGAACCACGGCGATGGCCTTGCCGTCATGGTGGGGGGGGGGTGCGAAGGAGAGACACATGGCAGGAGAGGGGCAGCCTACTCAGGGGAGAGCTGACTCCCTCAGGAGATCAGCTTTAATTCCCTCCACAGCAGCACCAGCATACACCCACTACTACCGTAGTAGTAAGCTCCCCCCACCCCACATAGGTCCCTCCTCCTCTTAATGCTAAAGTGCTGGGACCAAGCTTGCAGCTTGCACCAACTGTGGCTTCCCACACCATCACCGCTGGTGGCTCTCATTCTTGTGTGGCTCATTGGCTTGAGTCTTTGAAGCATGGGTTCACAGATCAGGCAGTAGCATTTCTTCAGGTCTTACTTTAGTGTGTACAGTCGCATTCTCTGTGCGCTGTGTAGAAGCAGGAGTTTACCGCCTGACTCTTGCCCTCAGGAAGCCCCTGCTAGTGTGGATGTGTGGACATGCCAACAGGACCAGGCTAGTTCCTTCTAGAATCCAAGTCAGAGGGCCCTAGACACGGGGAAATTCGCTTTTATTATAGTGTTCTGGACAGAGAAAAAGAAAGCCGATCGTCCTGCCCAGGGCTTCAGACACTCGTGGTCTTCATTGTTCTCTTCGTGAAATTTCTTTTCTTAAATAGGTTTGAAAGTCGTTTAGTCCCTCAGGGACCTATAATTCCTGGCACAAACCGCCACTTACATTACTTTACTTGAGTTAGACTATTCTGCTTCTGTCTGAGGAGGTAGTCGTTTACGGAGAGCAGAGCTGGAAATTCTATGTCATTACGAAGCAAACCCGTCCTTAGTCAGTTAGGATTGAAGTGCCCAGTGGAACAGAGAGTGAAAGCAGCCATTAAGAGTGTCTTGGCGGGGAGTTTATTGATATGACTCAGCTCAGAGCAAGGCTCCTCGGCGGCTGTCTGCCTGCTTTGTGCCGGGTTCCTAATGGCGTCACGGCTCCCTGCATCCTATCCACATCATCATTTAACAAAGTAGGCCACGAAATGTCAAAAGTAGAGGATTGCATGTTGCTTTTATTTGACAGGACCTTTCCTATAGTAATTTCTTTTTTGGGGGGGTAGAGAGTGTGAGACGAGGGTCCACACTATGTGAGACAGGCATCTAGCAGATAGAAGTTGGCCTCTCGTGTGTGCCCTGCCCAGCCCTGTGAAATGTCTGTGATGTGGGGTTTTGTTTTTTTTTTGTTTTTGTTTTGTTTTGTTTTGTTTTTTTGTCTGTGGTCTTTAAAAGACAGAAATGAAGGGGCTGGAGAGATGGCTCAGTGGCTAAGAGCACTTTTGGTCTCTTGGAGAGGACCCAGGTTTGGTTTCCAGCACTCACATTGTGGCTCACAGACATCCATAACTCCAGCTCCAGGGGATCTGACCCCTTCTCATCCCAGTGGATACCAGGCATCCGTGGGGGACACAGACAAACATGTATATACATACAATAAAATAATTAAAAAGTATTCACTTTTTACTGACTTTCACAGTACATTTATTTGAAAACGTGTGTCATGTCTTTCCCTATATTTTCTCTCACTATGTGGTTTTGATGGCAGAGTAGTTGCTGTATTTTACCGATCCTGTGGTGTTTCTCAGTGGTACTAAGAGCATGCTTGCAACCACATCTCTGTATGTCCTCCTGATTTGCTCTTTTAGGGTGTGCATTAGTAGTTGGGTTTAGAGGTATGATGATTTTAGATTTTCCATTCACATTGCTAAAGCTCATCAGTCTACCCCAGCCAGGAACAGATGAGCTTGTCTGTGTGACTTACGAAGAATCTTTTCCACATGGGCTTTGACTCACATTGCCAGTAATTTGCACAGCCTGTTGTCTCTGTTCCTTTCTTGGTCTGCTTAAGTGTCCATGCTGGCAGTTGAAGAGTATGAGGAGCTGCAGGTGAACCTGGAACTGGAGAAGGACCTTCGCAAGAAAGCAGAGTCCTTTGCACAAGAGGTGAGTATGTTGTGGAGACCGGGGGATGTTGCAGAACACTACAGGCAAAAAAGTTGGATACAGCCAGATAAGAGCAGTAAACGCCAGCGTTCCTAGTTATTATACAGTCTGTAAGGACCTCGGAGAGAGCCACGTGACACTTCCTACCACAGAAGACAGATGCTTAAGGGGATGGAGATGCTGGCGACTTAGATCTAAGCATTGCAGCTTACACACACATCGAGTTTCCCCAGCAGACGCCGTGAATATGCACCGTCACCGAGTGTCCACTGAAAATGTTAGAAACTGAGCAGAGCTTCTCGACTGTAGACGAAGCTCCCCCTGACTAGGAGGGAGCTGCGTCGTGGCGTTAGGGCTGCCGACGTTAGTGGAGAAGATGTGGGCTGAGAGGCTGCCGTGTCTGTCACTGCGCACAACCTCTGAGCTGCCGTTCTCTCTCAAGGCTGCACTCCGCTATCTGTAAAATGGAGTCTTCAGTGGAAGCTGTGTATGCGTGAATGCCACGCACGTAGAGGCCAGCGTCTTCCTCAGTCACTACCCTCCACTTCGGTTTTTGAGATGACCTTTGAACTGAATGGGCATTGCTCACGTGGTAGGCTAGCTGGCCAGTGAGTCCCAGGAATCCACTTGTCTCTGTTTTTCCAGTGCTGGGATTATGAGCGTGTGTCATATATCACCCAAACTTTTTTCCAGGGGTCCTGGGGAATCGAACTCAGTTCTTTATACTTACACAGCAAATGCGTTACCAACTGAGTAGTCCCCGCACCCCCAACCAAAGTAGAATAATTTAAAAAAGCATTTTGTAGCCAGGAGGATGCTACACAGGGAAAAGAATTTTTACAAAGAGACATCTACCATGTGTTGTCTGGCTGGCTTGAGTGCAGAATGTCTGTCCATTTTCAGACAGCCTTGAGAACCTGGGCTGTGTCTCAGCGCCATCTCAGATGGCGGTGTCATGATATCGGCCCTTCTCTCCTGGCCATTTGTTTTGGTGCTCTTGTTATGCGTGTTGACTCTCTTTCGTTGCTAGTGGAACATTGCCATGTTGTGCACCTGTTATCTCAGCCACTCACTGGGGTAATGACTTCCCTCTCGGGTTAGAGATAAGCTTTGAGCGTCTCTGGTTCCGCCTGACCTTGTTGACACGTGAGCACAGGGTATCCGTAGCTCTGGGGCTGGTTTCCAGGGGAATGACCTGCCAACAGTTGGTTAGCTAAACTCAAACATCAAGCTTCATTCAGCAAGCACAAGTCTCTGTTGGAATGTTTGAGCCTGAGTGTGAAGAACCTTGTGTTGAGGGAGGCAGCTAGAGAACCAAACGTGGTCCCAGGAAGAGGTGTCCGAGGGTGGAGAAAGAAGGCAGGGGTGTTGCAAGAATGACATTTGAAAATAAGATTGTGATTCTGTGTAGGACTGTTTCTGTGTTTTTTGTGCCTAAGCAAAGCATTGGCCTCCACAGGTTCATCTGGGCTCATCTGGTTTGAAATGTTGTGATCCATTTTATTCAGAGGGTTTGACGAAAGGCAGATGAATATTGTTCTCTGTTGACTTGTAAGAAAGGAAAACAAATCGAAGCATGTCAGAGCCCTCTAGAACAAGGCTGTGTGGTTACAGATGGTTCGGGTAAATACACAGTGAGGAGGGCAGGTAGGGAGACATGGAGAACTCAGCCGTTGAAGCCGAAAAGGTGCGACCAGAGTGGCAGTCTACCAGAACATTTTTAGTTTTCCACGTTTGTTCAGTGCTATTAGAATACAAAGCAGCTCAAAGAGCAACTCGGGGGCGGAGAGAAGCAAGATTCTGGTAGGAGAGCATTCAAGTGAGTGAGTCTTAGGTTCACGTGGGCAGGGCCTGGAACCCTAAAGATGTCGGAACCGCACAGGCACCGTGCAGGCCGGCATGAGGCTTCCGTGACTGGAACACAGATATGTGCAGCAGTGCCTGATGTCTAGACTTAACTCCATCATGGCGAGGAGGAGATCTCAGCTGCCGACGCATGACTTCTGCTAAAGGCGTGGGGGCGTGTCACGGTGTGGGGGTGTCGCGGGAGGCCCCACTCCATGTTGTCCTAGGGGATGTGCCCAGCACCGGGTTGGCACTGTGGGCAGCTGTATGCTGGAGACTATGAGGAACTTACTTACTGTCCATACATAGTCTTAGAAACAAACATTCCAACTCTACTTACTTTGTGTATTTAATTGCGACAGGAATTTGTATGCCTGTAAAAAACATACAGTCACTTCTGAAATATGTAAATTCCGAAATATGTAAATTCTGAAATATGTAAAGCAGAAACTGGGAGCTTCTCTTCTCTTTGCACTAGTTTATGTAAAACAAAACTAAAAGCCTGTTCCCTCTTAACAAGAGCAATCAGTTGTCTCCAGAAACAGGTCTTAAAAGTTTTCATTTACATATTAAAATTTTTAAAATTTTACTTATTTATGGTATGTGTGTTCTCTGTGTGTGTGTTCTCTGTGTGTGTGTGTGTGTGTGTTCTGTGTGTGTGTGTTCTGTGTGTGTGTGTTCTGTGTGTGTGTGTGTTCTGTGTGTGTGTGTGTTCTGTGTGTGTGTTCTCTGTGTGTGTGTGTTCTGTGTGTGTGTGTTCTCTGTGTGTGTGTGTGTTCTGTGTGTGTGTGTGTTCTGTGTGTGTGTTCTGTGTGTGTGTTCTCTGTGTGTGTGTGTTCTGTGTGTGTGTGTTCTGTGTGTGTGTGTTCTCTGTGTGTGTTCTGTGTGTGTGTTCTCTGTGTGTGTGTGTTCTGTGTGTGTGTGTTCTGTGTGTGTGTGTTCTGTGTGTGTGTTCTCTGTGTGTGTGTGTTCTCTGTGTGTGTGTGTGTTCTCTCTTATCCCCACACGGGTTGTATCCAGGGATAGTCTTCAAGGGTTATTCAGCAAGTGCCTTCCCCACTGAGGCATCTTGCCAACTGTATTTAAAAGTTTTAATGAGATATTCTCATACTTTTCAATGTGTTTTTCTTCCTATTCAGTTTTCCTCCTGAATAATTTGGACAACATTGGAGTAGTGCTTTAAATTCTGTATTAACATAAGATTTTTATTCTTATTTTCATTCTTGAAAATGACGTGTGAGATTTCTCAGAAATCCTGATACCTGCGGTACCCCCTCTGATAAGAGACCGACTTTCTGACTGGCATTCTTGCCACAGGAAAACCCGAACTCATTAGTGTTTGGTGACTAAACGTTTTGGGATAGGGCTCCATTAGGGTTTTGAATTTTATCACGTTAAAGTTTGGGGAAGGAAACATAGTGATTACTCCCCCAACACCAAATCTCTCTCTGTGTTTTCCCCTCTGTTTTTTGTTTTGTTGTGCTTTGGTTTTTGTTTGTGTTTTGCTCTTGAGATAGTCCCCTGTAGCCCAGATGGTCTTCAGACCTGATATGTGGCCAAAGATGACCTTGAACTCCTGATCCTCCTGACTCTGCCACCCTGAGTGTTGGGATTACAGGCATGTGCCATTATGCCTGGTTGTGGTGCTGGTGGTTAAACCCTGGACTATGCGAATGCCAGGCAAGCACTCTGGTACTTACTGATTGGCTAAACTGATTGGTCACCAAGCTCAGGGATTCCTCTCCCTCTCTCCTGTCCCCCCTCCAGCCACTATTACAGATGTGTGAGACCATGCCCAGCTTTTACATGTGTACTTCGGACCCACACTCCGGTCCTCATTCTTGTGGGGCGGACTCTGCCAGGCTGAGCCGTGCCCCGGGCATCAGGCTCTGCCAGGCTGAGCCGTGCCCTGAGCCCTTGCAGCCACTCTCTTTTCCTCCTAGGAAGACATACTGGGAAGAGAGCAGGAGTGTGTGTGTTTTATATATTCATGGTGAGTTGGCAGACTGAGTCTGTGCGGATCACTTTGCACATGGAGGTTTGCAGAAATTCTGTTTCTGTCCTGAGTTCCACTTGCTGAGATTTGTGTTACATGGCAGGTGAAGTCATACTGTGTGCTCTGTGGCAAACCGTCTCTCTTACACATCTCACGGTTAAGCTATAACGTCCATGTAAAGTGCCGTTGAGATCCTGACGGCGTAAAGCTTTGCTGTCCAGAGACTCCAGAGTTTGTGAAAATAGCCCGTGCTTGGAATTTCCCATCAGCCACCATGCTATGGTGATAAGAGGAGAAAACAAATTACAAATAGAAAGTAGTGCTACTGCCAACTGTGTCAACGTGGGGATTAGCCAAGTCGTGCTCATAAGCGACCCGATGAGGTCCAATAGATGTCAGCACACTGCCTCTCCACTCTCCGTTACCCTCCTCCCGTGCACTGTTTCATCCCCGGGGGAACTAACTGGTCTGAAACAGCAGAGGAGGTGAGTCAGTGGTCAAGGGTCTACAGTTCTGGTCTTGATACGCGTCCTTGGGGAAATCACTTGTTCCCGCCCAGCCTCAGTGTCTCTATCAGGAAAGTGCGATGGCCACGGTGCCTATCTGGCAGCGTTGTTCTGAGTATTGAAAGATACCCGGATATGGAGTGAAACCTGCACGTGCACAGGGACTAGTGACGGTTACCTATCCGCAGTAGGAAAGTTGGCCCAGAGGACGCACGTAAGGACCAGGGTAGTGCCCAGAGAGCCTGTAAGAGGTATATTGCTCACTATTGCTGTTAATCCATTTAAAACAGGGAACATTTAAAATTGAGGCATGGAATTAGATTATTGTATAGACATTGTCTTATATTATATAGAATTAGGTTACCCACACCTCGCTCGGCTTACCGTTTGAGGCGCTGAAGTTCATGTGAAGTTGGGGATTGTATTGTGGCAGTGGCTGCTCCGGGAGCTCCTGCCTCAGGAGTTCCACCCACTCACCCGGTTGGGGTGGGTGGATGGTGGACTGCAACGGCTGCGTCGGTCCATACATTTTTGTCATTGACGCTTGCAGATGTTCATCGAACAAAACAAGCTGAAGAGACAAAGCCACCTTCTGCTGCAGAGCTCCCTTCCCGACCAGCAGCTTTCGAAAGCTTTAGATGAAAACTCAAAACTCATTCAGCAGCTTGAGGAAGAGAGGATCCAGCATCAGCAAAAGGTAACTGATTTTATCCTGGAGCTGTACACACACATCGCGCACATGCACACGCACACACACACACCTTAAAACAAGAGATACCAGTGTGGCCTTCCAGAGTGCCATATTTTGCCTTGATTACTAAGTCCTAATTATCTTAGATAAAGCAATAACTATCAAGTGAATTTAATGTACCGTTCAACTAAAATTTAAACCACATTCTCGTGGAATCTTTAAAATGACCTTGAAGTCCATCATTAAGAATGAGTTTGGAGAAGCAAGGGGAGGGTAGGACTCATAGTATCTTAGACAGTGCGTAGTCCTGACCTTTCTTTGGAAAGGGCGTGGTTTCCAGAGATGGGAGACACACAGGAGACTGCATTGGTCTCTCTTGGCAGTGCTCTATTAGTCTGCAGGAGTAGATCTCTTCTGCTCACCCAGCCCGGGACCTGCTGTGCTAGGCAGAGAGGGCTGCCATTGTGGGAGGGAGAGGAGAGGGAGGAGGTGGAGGAAAGACTCTCAGGAGCCACTTCAGAGTGGTGACGTCAGCATTTGTGGGTCCTCACAGTGGGCCTCATTGATTAGGAAAGGCTGTTAGCTGGAATTTGCTTTTACCTGTCAGCTTCTGGGAGCAAAAGTGCTGATAACAGTGTCCTTTCCAGTTCTGAAATTTCTTCACATCTAGTGGTTAGGTCAGGCTGGGTTTCTGTTTCCTCACAGGGAAGTAATGGCAGAAGTACAAGAAGCCATTGCTCCACAGGGCCAAAGGCAAAGAACTCCCTTTTCTCTCCCTCATGAAGGAATCAACCTTTTCAGAAAGAAAAAAGTGTGTGTACGTGTGTGAGTGTGTCTGTGTGTGTGTGGGTGGGTGGGTGTGTGGTATGAATGTGTGCATGCATGTGTGTATATGGTGTGTGTGTGTGAGTGCATGTGTGTTGTGTATGTAGGTGCGTATATATGTGTGTCTTCATGTGCATGCATGTGTGTGTATAAGTGTGTGTGAGTGTGATTGTGTGTGTGTAAGTGTGTGAGTTTAGCTCGTGTTAAAATGTAACTTTTGAATCTGAAAAGACAAACTATGTTCTTAACTTGGATAGTAGATAGCACAGGCCCGGAGTCCGTTGAATTGAACTGGACTCTAGGACCATGCTGTTTCCTATGTTCTACCTGGCAAAGGAACAGATGTCACTGTGGATGAAGCCATAGCAACCACTAGTTCTTCCGACCGGCCTTCCCTGTCCCAGCCACCCTCTGGGTGTTCTTGGCTGTGTGTGCTGTAAATAGCTTCTACCTGAACATATATTCCCTCACAGATCCAGCTGTTCTGCTTTTTTGCATTTAGAAAAATAGTGTATATTCCTTATAGTAAACACACTTTTTAAAAATGTAAAACAGTAAAAGAAAATCAAGGTTACCTGAGATTCTAAGATGCATACTTTTGGGCAGCTCTAAGCTTTATGTAAATACGTAGTTTTATGACACATATACGGTTTGTTTAAATGAAGTTATACATAGCCCCCTTTAACGTTTTTCAATTGGTAATGTTTCTCCACGCCTGAGTATGCATTGAACTGCGTGATTTTTTATGGCTGCAGAGCGTTTCCTTATAGTTTGTAAAATAATAATGTTGGTGGACCTTTAGCTCAGGTTTTCAAAAGCATTTTAGTGAATGTATTTTCACGTTTGCCTGAGGCTTACTATTGTTGGTTGGCTGGTTTTGGGGGCTGGGGTAGAATTCAGGGACTTGCAGGTACTAAGCAAGCATTTGAACAGCGAGTCACAAATACATACAGGTGCCACTGTGAGGACCGAGAGATGCCTCAGAAGTTGAGAACATTTGCTGCTCTTTCAGAGGCTCCAGGATTGGTTCCCAGCGCCCACATGGCAGCTCACAACCATCTGTAACTCCAGTCCCAGGGGATCTGATGCCCCCTTCCGGCCTCCAAGGAAGACTGCACACACTTATACATACATGCGTGCAGGCAAACACATACATTTAAAAAAATGTCTTTTTAAAAAGTGTTATTACTGACCAAAAGGCCTTTCCCTTAACCCCTTTCCCTCCTGCACGGGTCTCAGGGGTCTTTTAAAAATGCTATCAAATTTTTTCTCTTGGAAATGGATACAGAAACAATGTATCTGTTTTAAAACAAGTTTTAGATATTATTTCACTTTTCTGATTCGTGTCTTAAAAAATGTCAGTTTCTAGTCTATAACTAACTGCTCAGTAAAACTAACAGAGATTGAGGTGTCTGTTTAACGAGTGCCAGTGTATCTAGACCCAGAATTTGTGTGAGTTTAAGGTGGACTGGAACCTTTCTGCTTTGAAAGAGTCAAATGAAAACACACACACACCTTCGCTGACGAGGCGGAACCCGTCAGCCCTACTCAAGCTGTGTGAACTTTCAGGTCAAAGAGTTAGAGGAACGGCTGGAGAACGAAGCTCTGCACAAAGAGATCCACAACCTCAGACAGCAGCTGGAGCTTCTGGAAGAAGACAAGCGGGAGCTGGAGCAGAAATACCAGAGCTCGGAGGAGAAGGCCCGCAACCTGAAGCATTCAGGTGAGAGCCCGGCTCAGCTCCTGTGCCTGTCCCCCACGCGGGCCACGAAGCTCGTCGTGCAGTTAGCCCTCGATGCTGTAGGAAGAGAAGCCCATCTTTTACAACTCCTGTTACGTGTGTGTGTGTGTGCGCCTGTGTGTGGGCAGCAGAGATCAACTCAGGAGCTGTCTACGCTGTTCCTGTGAGTGTCTGACCTGCGTGCATGTTGGTTCACTGTGTGTGTGCCTGACGCCGGTGGGAGCTAAAAGAGGGTGTCAGATGCCCTGAGCTGGAATTATGGACAGCTCTGGTTCACCATGTGGGTGGGAACCAAGCTTCTGTAAGAGCAGCAAGTGCTGATAATTGCTGAGCCGTCTCTGTAGCCTCCAGTCTTGTGCGTTTGCGTGTTTTTAACGTAAGGTGTCTCTCACCGGTGTCTGGGACTCACCAGCAAGCTAGGCTTGCTGACCAGGGAGCCCCTCAGGTCCACAGCAGCAGGATGACATGCATGCGCTGCCACACCCAGCGCTTTTCATTGGCTCTGGGGAGACGAAGGCGAGTCCTCACGCTGGCACAGTGAGTGTCGTTGCCTGAGCAACATCCCCAACCCACTGACTTTAATTTTTTTTCATTTCTATCACAATGTAGCAGAATCAAGTCGCAAATACTTCAACTATTTTTTTTTTTTCCTGATAGAGCGTTCATGAGCTTCCTGCAAAGAACCAAGGCCCATGGGCCAACAGTTGGAAGACCCAAACTGTCAACATCTCTGGGCCTTTAGAAAGGGACACACATTAAGGACTTACTTCACTCTGTTCGTTTTGGAAAATAATTAAACTCCCCTCCCTCCCTCCCTCCCTCCCTTCCTTCTTCCCTCCCTCCCTCCCTCCCTCCCCTCTCTCTCTCCTTTCCTTCCTCCTTACCTTCCTTCCTACAATAATGCCTTCCTCTCTGGTATTTACCTCCATCTCTGGGGTTTTAATTGTACAAATGAAATATTACTTTCTGTGCCACACCTAACAATGAAATGGGCAACAATATATATATTAAGTGAAAAACTTTTAAAACACCAGGGATTCTGAAAATCAAGGGATTTATTCATTCAGTGCTGGAAGGCTCACTGAAATGCATGAGCTGGATTACTAGGTAGTTACAAGTCTCTGTGAGAAGGTGGGCAATTTACAGAGGGTACACTTCCCTTTATAACAGCCTCGGTGTTCACTTCAGATATTCTCCATTCAGCTTACAATGGAAATTTGAAATCTGTGCAGAAGAACCATGTCAGCTGTTTTTTTCCTTTCTGAAACATCCAATGCTTTTTAAAAATTTACAATGAAAAGTGATTACAATTTACTTAAAAAAAAATCAATCTAAAATTAAGGAACTTTCCACTCTTTTTAGTAACCGGGTAGCCTGTAAGCAAAGCCATCTTTATAGTAAACAGAGTGGCAGATATTGCAGCTACCTGCGGCTCTAGTTTGAACGGATTTATTTAGAATCTGCTGTATTGGCAGCGAGTTCTATCATGGGGTCCGGTGAGAGACACAGAAGAGGGTCTGGAACTATGGTTCAGGGATTAAGAGCACTAGCTGCTCCTGCAGAGGATGCAGGTTCAATTCCCAGCACCCACATGGTGACTCACAGCCATCTAGATCAGACCCTCTTCTGACCTCTGCAGGCTCTGTATCTGGTGATACACGCAGGCAAGACACACATATACATCGCGTAATATAAATAAATCTTAAAAAAAGAAATGCAGAAGGAAAGAATCCACACGTTTTTACTGGGTATGGTGGCACGTGAATGTTATCCCAGCGCTCAGGACAGGAGGCTTGAGTCAGAGATTTGTTATGCGATTTACTAATCTGGATTACAGGCTGTGGTTCAGGGAATCTGCAATGGCTGTCTTCCTACAGAAAGGTCAAGAATGTGGCAGTCATTCAGTCGGGGAGACCGGGTGTCTCACAACCCCAGTCAGTCTGGCTCTGGGGTCAGAGACGATCCCTTCTAGTCTCCAGGCTGTGCTAGGAACCTGAAGAAGCTGGTTCTAACACCAGCGAGGGAGTACCTCAGCATCAGGGTAGATGCGCTTGCCAGCGAGAGTCGCCAGCAGGCAAAAAGCAAAGCTTCCTTCCTTCGCGTCCCTTTACTTGGCCTGCCCCAGAAGGCGGAGTCCAGATTTAGGGTGGATTTTCCCATATCAGATAATCAAACAATCTTGATGTTGACCTTTGACACCCCAACCCACACACACTTTAAACCATGCCCTTGTCTTGGAAGATCTTCAGATCCCTTTGGAGAGAGACAAATCACATGCATGGATTAAGGCTTGGTGTGCAGAGTGTAACCCCTAGCCCACATTGCCTGGTCCCACGCTGCTGATTAAGGGTTGAAGGGGAAAGCAAGACCAATGATGAACAGAGCAAGTGACCTGAGTGCATACAGTACTTAGTATCCATCACCTATTAGGTGGGGGGTGTGTGTGTGTATGTGTGTATGTATGTATATATGTGTATATGTGTGTGTATGTGTGTATGTATATATATGTGTACGTGTGTATATATGTGTACATATGTATATGTGTGTGTATATATGTATGTGTATGTATATATGTGTACGTGTATATGTATATATGTACATATGTGTATATATGTGTGTGTGTATATGTGTACATATGTATATGTGTGTGTATATATGTATGTGTATGTATGTATGTGTACGTGTGTATGTATATATGTACATATGTGTATATATGTGTGTGTATATATGTACATATGTGTATATATGTGTGTAGTGTATATATGTGTGTATATATATGTATGTGTGTATGTGTATATATGTATATATGTATGTATATATATGTGTGTGTATGTGTACATATGTGTATTTATGTGTGTATATGTATATATGTATATATGTGTGTATGAATATATATGTGTATATGTGTGTGTGTATATATGTATGTGTATGTATATATGTATACATGTGTATGTATATATATGTACATATATGTATATATGTGTGTATGTGTACATATGTATATGTGCGTATGTATATATGTATATATGTGTGTATGGATATATATGCGTGTGTGTATATGTGTACTGGAGATTGAATCCAGGACTTTGAGCATGCTAGTCAAGAGCTCTAGGAGAGAGCTACACCTCCATCTTTATGACACAAACTTAAATCGAGCACCTGGGAGTCAAGAACTGTGCCGTGCCCCCTCTGTGTAAGGCCGTTCATATTGTGCCTAACAAATGCATGTCTTATTGTGACTTGAATAAATGAGATTTCTTCAGAAGAGCAAAAAGGTTTGTGAGTTACAGACATTTAGGAGTGTGAGTTAAAACTCCAGTATTTGCTGGTTTTGAAGGAAATTAAGCGTTGGAGAGAAGAATGCAATTATTAAAATGCATTACAAATCACATGCTTTCAAAGTCTAACACGAAGTATTTCTTGGTGTTTGAGGAGTGAACTCTGTGGATACAAATACTCCCTCAGCCCACTCGATCCTTACTCCCCACGCAGTAGCCACGTTCTTTTGTCTACACGGGAGAATAACAGAATAACAGCAGTGTGCCTTAGGGCAAAGGCCCTGACTTGATGTTAGTGAGGGAAGTCTGCAGTTCCTCTGGAGATCGAAGTGCGCCCAATCTTCTATCCGAGAGGCTGTGTTTTCCTGTTACCCATGTGAACAGTATGTAGTGGTTTATCTCGGCTTTCTCTGCTTGCTCCCTGTACAGTGGATGAACTCCAGAAGCGAGTGAACCAGTCGGAGAACTCTGTGCCTCCCCCGCCTCCTCCTCCCCCACCCCTCCCCCCTCCGCCTCCCAATCCAATCCGGTAAGTACCCTCGAGCGCCTTCCTGCGAGGGCGTTGTTCACCTTGTCCTTGACTCTGATAGTCACACTGGGCTAATTTTTTCCTTCAGTTTCTGAGCCAGGCTCATGTATCCCAGGCTGGCCTTGAACTCACTCTAGCTAAGGATGACCTTGACTCTGATCCTCTTATGTCTACCTCCCTAGTTGCTGGGATTATAGACTAGGGCTCAGCTTCTGCAGGAATCAAACCCAGGGCTTCAAGCACGCTGGGCAAGTACTCCACCAACTGAGTCACGTCCTCAGCCTATCTTTTTCTTTCTGATACCAGCTTAAGTTGCATCATTAGATGGACAGTAAAAACCAGAAAAGAACATTTCCTAAAGACCAATGTTTTTCCCGCTTCTTGTATATCTTTGGGTTTCAAAATCACCTTTCAAGGAAATCCTCACAGCCCACATGTTCTGGTGGTAGAACTTGGGTTCAGTGGAAGTGTTTCAAATTCAAGCACTAGGCATGATCATCTTTCATTCCAGATTCTTCTCATCTTAAAACGCCGCCCCGTACACTAGGATTTCCGTACTCATGAGACCAGGGAGTTTAAGAATGTTTCCAGAGCGTTTTTACTTTTTCCTTCACTAATTTGAATTTGAAGGCTCTAGCTCATTCATGTTTCAAAAGTCCTAAATTAAGACGTAAGCCTTCTAATCTTTATAAACTTGTAATTCATCTAAAGTACTAAATGTCTTTTATCCAAATCCTCATAGTTAAACCTTTAGTAATTTTGAGAGCGGATCCTTCAGAAGAAAAATAACATTTTTATGGTCTTGGGGAAGGAATCCTATGTGCAGGCAGGAATATCTCTTCCTCTGAAGCCTGGCTAATTTGTCATCATTGCCTCTCTCTGCCGTACATTCTAGAGAGATTCTGCCTTCTTTGTGATTCTATCCACCAGCATCCAGAATTAGAGAGGTCAGGCTACTTATTCCTGATGTCTGCCTACCTCCTCATGATGTTAGCTGCCTTTGAATAATTTATTCTTGAGCAAATGGCATTTAAACTTTTGCTGGATGTTTTAGCTTCATTAACTCATGTGATTTGTTTAATCCTTTCACACAGAGAAGCCCTTTATTCCTGCCTTGCACCTTAGCTGCTCCTTCTGAACAGAATGTGTAGCGTGTTCCTCCCACACTATGGAAATGGGACTCGGCTTTTGGAAAAGAGTCTCATTACTTTGCCTTGCCGAGCTGGGTATGACATAATCTACTTTAAGCTATTGAAGTAGTTGAGGTTAAATAATCTTTACATGTGATCGAGTCCAAGAGTCAATTGAAAGAATTTCAGGTATTTTAAATTCGTTCTCTCCTGGGTGGCTAAATCTGTAGGAGATATTTCAAGGGTGACATTTAAAATGGGTAATGCGCCACTTTGATCTTTCTCTCAGGGCTAGAATTTTGAGCTGATAAGAAAGGTCACTTCTATGAGAGGGGAGAGCTATTAAAAAGCAATTATAGTCTTGCTGTCGGCCTTTGGTTTTTAAGCCTTAGAAATGCTGAGAGCCCCTAGAATTTAGAGCGTAATCTAAATAGAATTTCCTCCAAAGAACTCTTTACAATTATACTGAGAAATGAATATAAGAATCAAAAGTATATATGCCTCAACCATTGACTCTTTTATAAGACTCAAAAGAAAATTCTCATTGAATAATATGAATAACTCTTTAGGATAGATTTAAATAGTATGGGATATAACTTTTCAGAAAAAAAGTAGGAGAAAAATACTCTCTTGTCAAAGATACAGTTGCGCGTGTATCACGCCTCACGGGCATTGAACCCACCGTGGTTCCAGCTGTGCTCTTGAGCTGTAACTTCTATCCCATAGAGATTATGATAGGAACAACGTGATGGCCTTGGGGAAGGACCCGGCCGTGGCTTCCTCAGCGGCTCTGTGGCTTCTCATCATCTCTTCCCACTTCTTTGATGTAGAGCACAGATATCCAAGAGAGGAAAGAGAAAGGAGGTGTGACTGGGTCATGTCATATCGGAGGGATAAAGCAGGCTAGGTCCTGGGCAAGCATGCCCTCATTGCTTAACCGCGGGTATGTCTAAGACATGGGTTATTTGACTATCTCATTATGCGGACACCACGGCGAGTATTTGCGCAAACTAAGATGGCTGCAACTTGCTAGGCAACACACTCTTCTGGGACCATCATCACATACACGCCCTGTCGTTGACTAGACGGCACGTAGGTTTTTTAAATTTTAATGTGGTCCAGTTTGTCATAATTTAGATTTTATGTGCACGTAAAAAAAAGAAAAACCTGCTGGAGAGCCAGCAGTGCAGACATGCTCTGTCCTCCGGTGCCTGGCAGGTGCCACGCAGCGGGATACTCTGTGCTCCTGTTCCGTACGCAGATGTTTATTATGTCATACCCTGCTCTGCTGGGGTTGAACTAGGGGCCCACACATCGCGCTAGGCGAGAACACCATCACTGGGCCACATTCCCCTGCTGTTCTGTGTCAAACATACCCTAATTCTCTCATCCTTCCTTGTGTCTGAAATGTGCTTGGTAGGTAACCAGAACTTCTCGGATAACTAGTTCTGTATTTTTATATACATATATATAATGAAAATTTTCCAAATCCATCTTCTTTTGTAAAGCTATGTGCATTGATGGTGGCCATCAGCCCAGTCTAGCGATCTAGACTGTTCTAGTGATCAGATTAGTTTTATACACGAAATGTAAGCTGTAATGTTGACAAAGGTAGAAGCCGAGCCTTCGTGAAAGTATCGGAGGGTTGGGTTTTCATCAACCATTTAGAACTATCCATTCAGATCTAGGCGACTACTAATTTCTTTGGATCCCTTTTCTTCCCAAAGATCCCTCATGTCTATGATCCGGAAACGATCCCACCCCAGTGGCAGTAGTGCTAAGAAAGAAAAGGCAGCTCAGCCGGAAACAGGTATGCCTCGCATCCTTTAGTTTCCTTCGGGCAGGTGATGGTGGACAGCTTGTCAACGACAGACGTGTTTGCTGAGCTCTCTGACTGTGAAGAGAAGCGGGAAGAACAGCCATGGGAAGGACTCAGGGATGGGCCTTGCCTCCCTACAATTTAGTGTCAAATGTGCACGCATCCCTGTCACCTCGGGAGTGTGTTAAGAAATATGCTTTCATTTGGGAACAGGTCATTTGGGGCTTGACGGGGGAGGGAGAAACCCCAGAGGTGAATTTGAGAAAGACCTCTGATCTTTATTGTGACCATCAAGTATGTTACCAGCTGTACACCGTGACAGTGTCACGTGATGAACAGCCAAGGCACTGCAGTCACGTTCTGGTGTAAGCAAGTGACCATGTACGTGTGATATCACTGCATACAATCACTGGGAAATGGTGTGGGAAGGAGGTACATGTTTCCTAGAAACTATGATAGCGGACTGCCGGTGTCAGAACATCAGTGAGGGTTGTTTAGGGAGAGTCGCGCAGGACTCGTACCAGATAGCGTAGTGGTGGGTTCAAAGGTCTGAACTAGGGAAGGAGCTTCACGCATCGGAAAACCTAAAGGACATTCTGCAGCTTGGACTCAGGGGCCAGGGAAGAGGGCCGAGAGGTGCGTGGGAGCCAGGTTCCCAGAGCAGTGGGCAAGGTGCCAATGCTTCTCGCCAGAATAGAAGTTGGACATGGGAATGCAGGGAGATTTATCTTTGCTAACAGTCAGTCTGGCTGAAGTCTGGGAAGAGCAAAGACAAGAATGGAGAAGGGAAGGCAGGCCGGCAGAGGACCGTTGATGCCTCGGGAGCTCAGACGAGGGGGCAGCTGTCCAGATGGGAAGGCAGGCGGATTCAGAAAGTAGGCGCCAGTCATCAAGCTGGGGAGGCGGAAGGCACAGCATTCTGACAGCCGCTGGAAACGGAGGTCTAGAGGACCACGTGAATGGGTGAGAGGGAAGGAGAAGCAGCAGCGGCTGATTTAGAGCCCGTGCACAGAACTCAGAAGGTAGCAGCCCTGAGAGCAGAGCCTGGAAACTGGGCTAGATCTTGGCCCGTCGTGCCTCAGAATGTGGCACGGAAATTAGAACTAACATTGCTCACTTCTGCAAAGCTCTCCTGCGCTTGCAGTCTGCGAACCCAGGTCTGTACAGGGGCCCCTTTGCCCTCTCTAGTCTAGCCGTCTGCATCATTAGCAGCGTGACTTTCTCAGGTCCAAGTCTAACTTCTCACCGTGTCTGTCGAGCCTGAAGTCTGTATTGGGCTCACCAACAAACGGCCCTCTGCTTTGCTTCCTCCTTGCTTCTCATATGCCTGTCCTATTTCTGGCTGGAGCACTACCTCTACCCTGCTGGACACCGGCTCCTGGGTGGCCTTGTTCTGCTGCTCCTGTACCCAGGGCCTCAGCAAGTAGCTGCCGGAACTCCACATCCTCCATGCCCGTGTCCGGTCCCTCCTCTACCTCCATTCTGGCTTAAGTAGCTTTCTTTACAACCCAGTATCGCCTGCCCAGGAATGGCGCCCCCCACAGTGGACTGGGCCTTCCTACATCAATTAATAATCCAGACAGTCTACCACAGGCTAATCTGATTTGGGCAGTCGGTTAAGATTCTCTTTTCAGGAACTCCAGGTTATGTCAAGTATCCGAAGCCAACTAGGATGTCTGTGTTGCTATAGCATTTTGCTTTAAATTCCCTTGATTTAAGGATTTATTGGCCCATTCCAAGCTTCTGCTGGGCTCTGAGTCATTTCCAGATATTTCAAACTGCCTTCTGGTGTGTGTGTGTGTGTGTGTCTCTGTATGAGTGTGTGTGTGAGTGTGTGTGTGTCTGTATATGTGTGTGTGTGTGTGTGTATGTCAGTGAGTGTGCATGTGTGTGAGTGTGAGTGTGTGTGTGTTGGTCGTGGTGATGTCTGCATGTGCATGGGTGCAGAGATGCAGGCCTGTGTATCTCAGAGGCCAGAGGAGAATACAGATGTTCTGCTCCACCGGTCCTCTCTATTCTATTGAGCCAGGCCCTCCCTTACTGAACCTGGAGCTAGACTGCCATTCAGCAAGCCCCTTCGATTCTTTCCCCTGCCCACCACAGTGCTGGCTCACAGCACTCCCAGCCCTGCTCAAGTTTTTATATGCGTTCTGGGATCGGAACTCAGGTTCTGGTGCTCATGTACAAACAAGTGCAGGTGCTCCTGCCTGCAGAGAATCTGTCCTCCATAGCCCCCTAGGGAGAGCAAATACTGAGGTCAAGATTTTCCTTCATTTTATAAGCTGTAGGTCAGACATATTCAAACATAATGTGCCCGTGTGGTAGTTTTAACATCACAGTGACATGGAGGCTTGGCTTTTAATGCCTTCTTAAAAACATATTAGCAAAACCAAGAAGTAAAAATAAATTTCATGTTTTCTTAGTAGTACCCAGAGATTGGAGGAACAAGGTGACAACTTCATCCACGGCTCGCTCTCCTCTTTTAATATCTAACTTATTTTCCAAGTGGATCTTAAAATTTAAGCCCCAATTAATTACATGTGGCTTTCTGATCCATGACTGACCCTGAAGCACTAACTCAAAGAACCTTTGAATTTATTTATTTATTTTTTTTGGCCCATGGCAGTTCAATAACATTAGACCTGTCGTCCTCATTAGCCCTTTTTCTCTAATCTCCAGCATCCTGCATATTTCCATTGTCCCCCTGATTACACGCTTTTGTGAGACAATTACCAGCCGCATGATTGCAAAAAGAATTACAAAACATACCATGAGCGCTCGGTGGGTGATTCGAGCCAGTTTATTAGAACTGCTTAACAGTTCAGAAGTTCATATAGATTGCTTTTTGCTATTTCAAAAACAGGTCGGTGAGGAGAAGGAAGTGTGCAGCCAGCTCAGCGCTGCCCTTGTGTTGTGCCTGGGTATGGAATCTGATAAGAGTGATTTCTTTTCCTTAAGACCAATTAAGCCTTTATATTTGGGAAAAAAGGGCTGAGAAATTAAAGCCTGGGTTATAATCTCTGCACAATACAGATAGTGGCACTTCTCTGAATTATGACTGTGATTCTGGCAAGCAGATATAAGGAACTACTTTAAATTCCTGCTGGTAGATGCTGTAGCAGATTTGAATAGTGTGGCCCATAATTCTCCATCTGTCTGCCTTAATTAGTTTTTGTATGGTGCATTTAATTGGGTTGCAGTCATTCCTTGCAGAGTGCTAATCTGTTTGTAGGCGGTGTTCCTTTTGCCATACAGTTAGCTCTTCCTAGTCTCACTTAAAATGGCAGCCTTTCTGAAAAAAACAAAAAAAAAACAGAAAACCAGAAAAAAAAAAAAGTGATTTGAAGCTGGTTTCTGAGTTCCCAGGACTGAATCACATCCTGTACCAGGTTCTTACATGAATGACTAGATGTCTTGTGGCAGAAACGAGAAAGTAACTAAGATTCCCGTCCAAGGGGACGATGTGTGACACTTTGATCTGAAGCACGTTTCATATTGAGACATTTTCATTCTTAACTTTTCTTCCTGCTTTTTCTTTTCTCCTTCCTCCCTCCCTCCCTCCCTCCCTTCCTCCCTTCCTCCCTTCCTTCCTTTCTTCCTTTCTTGCTTCCTTCCATCCTTCCTCCCTTCCTTTCTTCCTTCCTCCTTTTATTTATTTTTTCAAGACAGGGTCTCCCTGTTGTAGCTCTGGCTGCCTAGTACTCACTCTGTAGACCAGGCTGGCCTCAAACTCCTGCCTCTGCCCCCCCAGTGCTGGGATTAATGGCGAATTCTTAGCTTTTCAATAGCCTCTGAGGACAGAGTTCTCTTTAAAGTCAGATTCTACTGTGAATGCAGCGGTGATTCAGCCATCGGTGCTACACAGTTGAGGAAAATGGAAACTTCTAAATTCTGGTGTTCCCTCAGGGACTCTTAGATGAGAAATGGCTACGCAGAGTCCACATGAGGTCTCCTCAAGAAGGAAGCCATGAGTTAGGCCTGAAAACTAGCCCTAATTAGTTTTGGGATGCACTTGTGGTCCCCTTCGCCTAGAAGGCAGCCTTGGGGCTTAGTCATCTCACCCTGCCATGTGGGAGGGGAGACAAGAAAATTGCTGGGCCTTGCTGGCCACCAGCCTAGCCCCAGGTTTAGTGAGAGTCCCTGTCTAAAAGAAATAACGTGGAGAGTCATGGAGCAGGAACCCCATGACCTCCTGCGGTCCCAGTACATGTGCACAGAGCACGCAAAGTATTCATACACCCCACACACCATACACACATACACATGCCACACACATACACACACACAACACATGCACACACACACATATACCACACACACACACATACTACATGCATACACACATATACACGCACCACACACACACCACACATACACACACACATACACACATACATACACAGCATGCACACCATGCACACACACACATACACACACACACACACACACACACATACTACATGCATACACACATATACACGCACCACACACACACCACACATACACACACACATACACACATACATACACAGCATGCACACCATGCACACACACACATACACACACCACATACACATACACACACACACACGCACACACACACATACACACACACACCATACATACACATACACGCCATGCGTACACACACTTGCTCACACTCACACACACACACCACACACACACACACACACACACACAGAGTATGGGGAGAAGACCTGAAGGTATCTACGTCTTCCAGTTTATTCTCGTGTTAATGAATGAACTAGATCTGCTTTGTTTCTCATAGGTGAGATGGTATTGAGTCCATGCTACAAACTTGACTTTGAATGTTATAATCCTAATTGTTCTGATAAGAATTTATCTTATTTAAAATTCATATTATTTAAACTGTTTGGACAGTCTAGCTGTTACCCTTAGTGAATTATTGGTATTCTGCCACTGTCTGAAAAATGATTTCTATTAATTACATAGCACAGTGTCTCCAAGTCCCCAGAAAGAGGAACTGGCTGTTTCTTATGTCCTAGGGTAACTTCTGCCTGTCTCTCACAGCTGAGGAAGTCACGGACCTGAAGCGACAAGCCGTGGAAGAAATGATGGACAGAATTAAAAAGGGGGTCCATCTTAGACCAGTTAACCAGACAGCCAGACCCAGGGCAAAGGTATGTGTGTGTGTGTGTGTGTGTGGCGGGGTATGGAAGTGTGGCTATTTTGCCTGCATATTTGTCTATGCACTGTGTGCATGTCTGGTACCCAAGGAGGCCAGAAGGGGGGGCGTCAGATTCCCTGGAGACGAGTTACAAGCAGCAGTGAGCCGCCGTGTGGGTGCTGGGAATCAAGCCTGGTCCTCTGGAAGAGCATCCGGTCCTCTTGACTGCTGAGCCGTCTCTCCAGTCTCTTCCTTTTGTTTTTAATGTAAAACGTGTGTGTGCATGCGCATAATGCACATCTGTGCTTTTATGCTTGTGTATGCTCGTGCAGATACATATATGTCTGTGGGTGAGCATGTTCGTGCAAGGGAAACCTGAGGAGTCACTCCAGGATGCCACCTGCCTTGTTTTGTTGAGACAGGTCTCTCACTGGTCTGGAATCTGCTGATTAGGCCAGGCTGGCTGACTAGTGAGTCTCAGGGATTTTCCTATTTCTGCTTCCCCAGGGCCGGGATCAGAAACACGTACCACTATACCGAGCTCTTTTCAGATGAGTTCTGGGGATCAAATCCAAGTTCATGTGCTGGCAGGACAAGCAGTTTATCAGTGAAGCCATGTCCTGGGCCCAAAAGACATCCCCTTTAACTTCGTGGACTCCCAGCACGGTAACTGTTAAGTAGAGGCTAACAGTTATCTCAGGTGCCTCTAAAGTTGCCACTTGGTCACCATCAGGGAGGCAGCCAGGCGAGGCAGGAGTGGCCGTGGTGGCCTGGAATTGGGAAGAGAGAATCTTACGTCCCAAAGCAGACTCTCATCTAGGCATGCAGGAGTTTCAGCCAACATGCAGGTTGTGAGACAGTGATCTGGAAGCAGGGTTCTAAGCAAAGAAATGTAGAGACAGATGGATGCTGGGTAGGATGAGCCTGTACGTGGCTTGGGCGCAGCGGCCGGGACCAGCTCTATGGGACTCACTGGGACTATCTAAGGATCGACCAAAATGAAGTATGAAATCATTTTTAAAAGAGAGGGTCTAGATGCCACCTCGCCAAGAAAATGTTTTCCTGACTTTCACGTCATAACTATTATGGAAAAAATTAATGAGAGCAAACTTTCTAGAGAAAAATATAATATCGTAATAAAAACCAAATTAGTTTAGAGTGAAAATGTCGAGCTTGGTGTGACGGCTCACGCCTGCATCCCAGCACTTGGGAGGCCGGGGAAGGAGAGATGCCCAGCCTGGGTAAGGCCCTGTCTCAGAAAAGAAAAGGAATTAGCAAATGAAGCAATAGCTGTTCCATGTCCACTGTCAGCCTCAGGACACCCCTTATCCTGCCTCTTCTCTTACAACAATTGCACCTTATTTCACACGAGCTCAAGATCTGAAAACAGCTGAGCAAGGATCAGTGGTCGCTGGGCTTTTCACTGACTGCCATCAAACTGTGGGGTGTGGCACCAAGTGACCAGGCTGATAACCTCTGCTATCCGTGGTCAGTGTGCACTTGAGTCCAGACCCCAGGACCACCAGTCCCAGAATGTCACAGTCGATGGTGTGTGGGCCAGCCAGGACTTCGCAGGCGCGTGGCAGCACTTTTGAGTGTGCCTTTAGGCAGGGCATTGGTCCAAAAATCACAGTTGCCTGTCAGTTTTCCCGAAAGAGCTAAGCCTGTCTTGAGGATAATTATTTGCTGGCCTATTTTCCAAATCTCTTGATATTGCAGGTAGAACTGGCCTAGTTGGAATGAGAGTCTTAGAGCTGTTGTTGCTTCTGAGGGAATGCTCGTTTCCCAGAAAACCTGGGCTGTGGAAGTTGAATGTCTCAGCTGATTTTTGTCTTCATAAAAAATGGAGTTGGGATCATTTAGAAAAAATAAAATTTATTATTACATTTGCGTGTGTGTGTGTGTGTGTATGCACGTGCGTGCATGCAGGTGTGTGTGTGTGTGTATGCACGTGCGTGCATGCATGTGCACTCGTGTGTACACTCGTGTGTGCACATGTGTGCCCATGTGTGTGCGTGCGTTTGCATGTGCTCGTGTGCATATGTGTGTGTACACTCGTGTGTGCCTGTGTGCACTTGCATGTGCCTATGTGTGCACTCGTATGTGTGTGTGTGTGTGTGTGCGCGCTTGTGCATAGTGAGTCAGAGGACCCCTTGGGGGAGTCAGTTCTTTCTTTTCACCACAAGCCCAGAATTGAACTCAGGTTGTCAGGCTTGGTGGCTCCAGCAGCCAGGTGCTGACACCCTTCTGTAGGCAGTGTCCGTGGGACAGGCCAGTCTCCTGCCAGCTGACCTCTGGAGCTGAGAGCCACAGGAATTCTCAGCCCAGCAGCTGATCTGCTTGCACAGTCTTCTCACTCACCTTCCCTTGCTGGAAAGTCTAAGCTATATCTAAGAACAGCTTGTTCCTAGAACTTCTAATGATTTGGAATCAAGTCTTTCCTTTTGTAGATATAATGAAACCTCAAGGCAACATAATATTTAAAAGAAGATAGCTTGAATCTTTTTGCTTTAAGTATACCTTCTAAGTTTTTATCAAGTGGCCACCTGGAAACATTGAAATAGCTCATTTTCTCTCCAAAATCTTAAGGGAGATTACAAGTACAAAATGTAGAGCTAGGAGTCAGGAAGATTCATAAGTAAAGTGTTTGGATCCCCAGCTGAGCGTGACTATGAACACCTGCAATCCAGCATCTGCATAGGGCGGGGGAGGGGCGGAGCAGAGAGCAGAGACGGGAGGATCACAGAGACTGGCTGTCAGCATTGTCGAAAACCTGCCAGCTCCAGGTTTGCTGAGAGACCTGTCTCAAAGGAGTAAGGCTCAGAGCAGTAGAGATGCTCGGTGTCATCCCTTGTGATGTATACACACGTGAACTGCCCGAGGGTACATGTGCACAAGTGTGAACTGCCCGTGGGTACATGTGCACAGGTGTGAACTGCCCGTGGGTACATGTGCACAGGTGTGAACTGCCCGTGGGTATATGTGCACTGCCCATGGGTACATGTGCACAGGTGTGAACTGCCCGTGGGCACGTGGGCACAGGTGTGAACTGCCCCTGGGTACATGTGCACAGGTGTGAACTGCCCGTGGGCACATGTGCACACACGTGAACTGCCCCTGGGTACATGTGCACACATGTGAAAATGCACACATATACCCTTCCACCCCCACAAAGATCACCAACAACTTAGCACATAAAAATCTTTATGTGGGGCCAATGGGTTAGAGCATTTGCTGTCAAGCCTGATGGCCGTATTTGACTCCTGGGATCCACTTTGTGGAAGGAAAATCTACTGTAGGTTGCTCTCCTTCTCCCCCCTCCCCTTCTGTCCCTCTCCCCACTCTGTTTCCCCCCCCACACACACACAGACACACTCTCTCAATAAATTAAAATTTTTAAAAGCTTTCATATTTTGAAACCGAGTCACTCAGAATCTCTTTCCTTTTGAATTGCAGCCAGACTCTTTAAAGGGCTCGGAAAGCGCGGTGGATGAGCTGAAGGGAATACTGGTAAGACTCGCTGTTTGTGTGACAGGGAAGTGGAAGAATGTTTTTCCGTCTGATTTTTCGTGGGTAGTTGTTTGGGCTTGTTTCATTTGCATTGATTATTAGGGTCATTTCTTTGGACCATTTGCTGGACTGTGCCTATGGCTACCTCCAGCACAGGTGTAAAATGCCTGTTGTTGACTGTATTCTAAAAGGTAGCCACACTCTCCTTGTTTGCTGTTCTTGTGTTCCAGTCCCCACAGCGCAGCAGGGAGGTTAGAACTCTGGCCCAGAGTGAGGACCAGCACCTGTTTCTGATGACAGGACTGTATTAGATGGGAACACTTAGGCTGAGGAAGGAAAGTGGAATTCCCGCGCCTACGTGTAAATCTGAGCTTCCAGCCAAATATGACGGTCGGGTGTTAGTGGGGGAGTCCCATCTGCTTTTCCTCATATCCCCGCTGGCTGGCTTGGAACTTGAAATGGTCTTCCTCCCTCTGCCTCCCAAGTACTGGAATTGCAGGTGTGCACCATCACGCCCATTTTATAGGTGCCAGGGAATCCACCCTAAGGCTTCAAGCCTACCGGGCAGGCTTCGATTCAGCTGAGGATAGGCTTCCAGTTCCATGAGAGCCGTTATGGCACTAAGTTCATTCTCTAAAAGTACTTCCTGCTGCTGGAGAGCATGCAGGCTGCCCACCTCTAGTGGTGTGTCTCTTTTCCAAGTGAGCGCCGTGGCCAGCGGAGTCGCTACTGGCTACCCTCTCCAAAGCCACGCAGGAAGCACTTCAGACTGGCTCTGTTTCAGACCCCATCCCAGCCCGACCCTAGTTATTATGCACAGTGAGTCCACAAGCGTGGCGCGGAGGTGTGGGGTAGCAGCTCCCGCTTGTCGTTAATGCGCTAATCAAGCGCCACACATAGACGTCCACACAATGGCGGTAAACAACGCTATTTTCATCAAGAATGACTTTAAACAGTGGACTCCACACAGAATGGCTTAATTAGTTTGCTTTAGTTTTAAGTGAGTGGGATTAGCCCTGAAGAGAGGTGTATCACTGGCTAACAGTGGTGGTCTACCTACAGAATCCAGGATTAGACCGCCCTGACAAAGCACGCGGCTGTTGCCCCATGGATCCTATGATGGGAAGATCCTTGTCATGCAGGGTTCTGCCCTGTGACAGACTCTTTTGTTATGTCTTTATTCGAATGCTAATGCCTGTGGTTGAAGAAGTCCTTGGGGCTTTAGGGACTTTGAGGGGGAGAACAGTTCTGGTGTCTAAGGGTCAGCCATATACTCAGTTTGACTTGTTGAAAATTTGGTTAAGAAAAATCAGACGCCTATGTGAGATAATACTTGATTGTGCAAGAAATGCATCAGTGGCAGATAGAGCTGGATGGTAGCAAGTTTAATGAATTTAGGACCATCTGGTGTGCGTGTGTGTGCGTGTGCATGTGTGTGTATGTATGTGTGCATGTGTGTACGTGTGCGTGCATGTGTATGTGTGTGTAGGTGTGTGTGCATGTGCGCATGTGTGTGTAGGTGTGTGTGTGCATGTGTGTACGTGTGCATGCATGTGTGTGTGTGCAAGTGTGTGTGCATGTGAGCATGTGTGTGCGCATGTGTGTGTGTGTGTGTGTGTGCATGTGTGCATGTGTATGTGCGTGTGTGTGCGCGCATGTGTGTGTGTGTGTGCATGTGCACATGTGTATGTGCGAGTGTGTGTATGTGTGTGTGTGCATGCGCACACGTGTATGTGCGAGTGTGTGTATGTGTGTACATGTATGTGTGCATGTGTGTGCTTGTGCATGTTGCACACATGCTGAGCTCATGCTTTATCACTGGTGCAGCTACATCCACAGCTCAAACATCAGTTTCTAGTGTAATACTCACTATAATTTTATATTATTTCATGTAGACTTGTGAAATTATTTATGACTTATGAAAAATGTTTTTAGAAGTTCTTCATCCTTGCCCTGAGTTTATTCTTAGATGGCTCTGCTTTTCCCAACATCATGTATCACTAGGAGTAAAGATTCTGGAAATAGTATTTCTTTGTATTAATTTTTTTTTTAAGGAGTGGATTCTCATGCTCCTCTCTCTACCCTTCTTTGCCAAATGGCCAACGCTCTTCTACCCCAGGAGGAGTTTGTTCGAGGGATAGCCCCAGTGTCTGGGGCCAAGAAACCACATCCATTCTTGTGTGGGAGGAAGTGGGTGTCCAGTGTAGTGTATCTGGGTGCTTCCAGCTGGAGTCCACGCTAGGAGGGTTACCAAGGTTAGTTCTGAGGAAAGCACATGACACCAGAGTGGTAATCGCAGCATGTGAGAAGCCGATGTTAGGAACGTCAGTGAGCCTCACGCAAGGTGGGAATCGAATGCCTGCACCAGGAGACACCGCTGATAGGTGTTTGGATCTCCTAGAGAGTGTGGAGAACAGGAAGAGCTTCATGGGGGACATTCTTGCTAAAAATGACCACAACCCATGATATATAGCCTCGAGCTTTGGATATCGGTATTAACTGAACTCATTTCTCCAGACTCACATCACACAAGTTTTCAAGCTGGACGTTTTGCATATAAACACACCAGTCATGTTTCTTATAGAACTTCTGAGGTTTAGGGGTGGAGGCTCTGGGGGTACGCTGCCATTTGAATGGTGCCTCACCATATGAGGCACTGGCCATTTCCAGAGAACGGACAGATACAAACCAATCTTTTGATTGTGTTTGTTTAGTTTTTTATTTTTTATTGTGTTTATTGCAAGTTTCTTTTGTAGATTAGAGGGACAGAGGCAGCCTCATGGCACTCTCAACGGGTGCGCTGGTTATTGGCCAGTTCATATCTGTCAGCTGGCAGTCACCTGACTGCTGAGTGGCAGTAGTGACCTACAGTAGTAAGATTACTGTTTGGGGTTTGATCGAGGTCAAAAACCCAGGCCTACCGTTGACTTACTGTGGGACCCAGCCACGGCTCTGAGCCTCACTAGGTTCTAACTCTTTGTAAAGTGAAGTAGCTGTATGTACCACGTGGCTTCGGAGCCAGCTTCTGATTGGTGCATTTTATGAATCCAACAGAGAAGTAAGACACAGAAGTAGAATAATCTCAGGGGCTTCATTAGCAGAGCTTGTCCTCATTTCATTTGAGAGTCATGCAGAAGTGTCCGTCCTGCAGTTACCAATGCCCCGAACGTTATTCATACGTTAGCTGTGTCAACCACATCAATCAGTAAAAGAAAAAAGAACTGGGGCGGTGACAGGTTAGATCTTGAAAAATAGATTCTTTTTGCATCGTGTATGATAAGAAGATATCACATCGAAGCCAGGATTTGGGGAGAGGTAATTATCCAAAGGGAGAGCTGAAGGATCATGCAAAAGATAGATTTAACAACAGCAGATAGCATGCAGTTCCCTTTCCAGCGGCCATTTCCATTGGAGAAAATTATACAGTGTCCTTGAGAGCCAAACAATGCGGCTGCTCTGTAAGTTGTTTTCATAGTGAGACCCACACAGTTTTTAAATAGCTACTCACAAGTGTTTCAAACGGTAAGTTTTCCAGAAGCTTAAATAGAAATGACATGGGGATACTTGTTCCTGTACATTCTTCTCAAGTGTATGGAGAGTGGCCGTTCGCTCTCTTTAATTTCCAGGAACAATCACACCCTAGATAGAGACCTACCACCCAATGAACCAAGTCATCTCATTTGTAAACTTAAACAAGGTGTTATAAAATTACACATCTCACAATCCTTCTGGATGTTTTTACAAATCTTACAACAGATGAAGATGTCGAATTTCCAGGGGGAAACATGTCACACGCTAGAAGAAGTCCGAGCCTTCTTTAAGCGAGCCGGGCATAGCCCATCAGCCTCTGATGGCAGCCCGTCTCCTAACCTTGCTGGCCAGCCTCCCACCCCTGTATCTAAGCAGTTGTGGTCCCCGCTTAAAGATTACAATAGCTTTCCTGTGTGAGATTGGTAGCTATCTGATTTTCACAGGGAACTGTTGTATGGTCTAGAGAATTACCATTTCTAAACAATAAGCTTCCCCCTTCCAAATGCTGGAGCTAGAAGGGGATAGGAGGCTGAGGGGGGTCACAAGTCTTGCTGAACAAAAGCTGCTTCTGACCCAGATGTGAAGTCTAGCAGGTTGCTGCTTGTTTCCTGATTAGATCTTGGCTCTCTCCATTCCCCCTCTCCCACCCCCTCACTTGTGGACAACTGAGGAGGAGCACTTCGGAGGGACGGTGGGCACTGGTTAGAAAGTCTTGTCCCTGGGGAGCTACCTCTACTGAGGAGTACTGTCACTGTGTTCTATTCAGACACTCCAGTGTGAAAAGGAGTGTGAGAAGCAACTCTCCCTCAGTCAGTTACTTTGAGAAGGGTCTTGATGGGGAAACATGATGTTTGGTCTTTGTATTCTTAGAAGCCAAGGCCAGTTTCAGAATGAGCCTAGATTGATGGCCTCTCGTTGCCTGCCAAATCTTCTGGGAACTGGAAGACGCACCCATGTTCTCCTCTGCTAGGATAAGGGAAGTCCGTCCATCCCTGTAGGAAGGACCACAGCATTCCTCTCCCACACTAATGCCACCACTGTGGGGTCCTTATGTGCCCGCTTCTCAGACAAAGCCCTGGCACCTTTGTGCAGCCAGGGTCACTCACTCAGAAACAGGCCACACCTGGAGGATTTGTGCTCAGTAGCTCATGGCTGCTGTGTGAAGATGCTCTTCCAAGGTGAGTAGAGTTCACACATTCTCTTCGTCATGGACATGCTATCAGCATCTTAGTCACCAGTGGGCAAGTATCACCCTCCGGTTGGCCTTTGCAGTCAGCTCCCTGAGTGAGCTGCTCTCGCATTACTTGCATTTCTGAGATGAAGCTACCGTGTCCGCTGTCAGCGCTCGTCTTTCTGAATAACCAGCACTTGAGTCACTGAGGATGTTGTGCACATTTGAAAACCTCTTGTGTGTATCTGCATGTGGTTTGCTCCATTTCCTCATGCTGTTCGGATTCTGGCAATGTTTTAATGGTTTGCATTTCATGTTCTTTTGCATATTAAATATTAACCTTTTTGTTTCTGTTTTTAGGGGACACTTAACAAATCCACTAGTTCGAGAAGCTTAAAATCCCTTGGCCCCGAGAGCAGTGAAACTGAGTTAGAGAGGATTTTACGTCGCAGAAAGGTGACAGCAGGAAGCAGATAGGCAGTAGTAAGCCGCGTCCAGTTCTCCACGCTCTTCTCTCCTACCTCTGACGGGGGTCATCTCTCAAAAACTAGCACTGAATGAAGCAGTGATGTTGAATGTGAGACTCGCCAGCTGGGTGACGTGTCTGGTGCGTCATGAAATGCTTACGTAGGCATCAGATCTTTGTTTGTGGGGGTGTTTCTTTTGTGAGGCAGCCATGCATTTGTAGATCTGACCCGCTTAGTCGAGGTACCCAGGACAAAGCCCTGTATGAAGACATTCGGGGTATTCTTTTTCATACACACACAATGTATTTTAGTCATATGCACCCCAATTGCCCTCCCTCTCGTCCCCCTCCCCCTCTCCCATCTTCCTTTTTCCAGCTATTCATCCTTCAGTTTTCATGGAGTTTTGTTTGTTGAGTTTTGTAGTTTGGGTATATATGTGTGCATATATATACATACATATATATGCACACATATACACGCACATATATATACACACACATATACATACATATATATACGCACACATATACATACATATATATACACACACATATACATACATGTATACACACACACATATACATACATATATATACACACACATATATATACACACACACGAGCACACATGTATATGCACATGTATATGTACATATATGTGTACGTGCGTTTCGTTACTGTTGTGTACAGGAGCATCAGTGAGGGGTTATTTACAGGAACGTAAGCCCAGTTTACCAGTGGCTGTGCCCCTCTTCCCTGTTAGCCTTTAACCACCAGTAGCTCCTTAGGGAACGAGGGACTCAAGCTCTCCCCCATCAGGATGGATTTTGAACAATACAGCATCATGGAGGTTCTGAGTTTCAGTCCCAGCCTGTCATCTGTCCACCGCTTGTCCTTGGGCTAGTTATTCAGCTTTTCCGAGCCTCAGTTTTTCCATGTGTCTCTAATGATAATAGGCAGACCACTTAGTAGCATTATTCTCACGATGAAGTAAGCCAGTATGTGGAAGGGCCTGCCTCCCACTCCGCCTGGCAGGATTTGCAGTTTTAGTGGGAATTACGCATCAGTTACAGATGTAGAGACATCATCTTCACTCTTCTTCCCATTTCATTCATGAATCTCCTGTGAACCGCGTGAGGGAAGGAGTCACATTACCCGTGCATTTCATCACAGGATCTGTTCCAGACTTTGAGTGGATACAGTTATCTGCATGGATTTGGTCATGGCAATTAGCCAAACCGTTTATGGAGGTTTCCCCTTAGAGTTAGCCAGGAAGCTGGCGCTGGAAGTTACAGTAGAAGAAGGTGGATAATCAACAGTCAGAGGCACTAGGTTGAGTTTTTAAGACTCCACTTAAACAGCCCGTTGGAATAACTGAAATCTGTAAAGCACTGAGTCATGCTGACCAACTTAAGTTGTAGAATCTTGTTCTTTTTAGAGACAAGGTCTTGCTCTGTAGCCCAGGCTTGCCTTGAACCCTTGGCAACCTTCCTTCTTCGCCTCCCTAGCACTGACAGTGTAGGCGTGGCCAACCCTGCCTGGCTGACCTTGCGGGGATATCCACGATAGAACTGTGATGCTCAAGCTCTGCTTCGCACGAGGATTTACTCAGCGGAGTGATTCCCCCAATCAAAACTGGTCAAATAAGCAGCCTGTTTGATTACTATAACATGAGAGGTCTGAGGAGACAGGACATCCCTCCCTGAGTTCAATCCCCAGAACCCACTCTTTTAAACCCAAGATTTGTAACTGACTGACTGACGGGGAGACCACAGGAGGATCCCACGGTAAACAGGCAGTTGCGCCTTCAGGGTGAGCTCTGGGACAGGAAGAGCCCCTCCCTCTAGACGGAGGCATAAAAGTACTCAGTATTCAGTTTGGTCTGCAAATTCTACTGATAAAATCCCACACAGAGACTCTTCCCACCCCGCAGACAACCTGACAGAACCAAAGGGTATTCCGAGGCATTTTTTACTGCGTTGCTCACACTCAGCCACCTCATCTCTTGGTGACTCGGTGCTTGGGCCGGCCTCCCCAGAGTCCTTCTGAGGGTTCTCCTGTAGGTCTCTGTGGCATTTTAGCTGCTGCCGGTTACATTCTCTGTGCTGGATTTGGTCAAACACATGACTCACTGCTTCAGAGTTCATTTCCAGTGGAGGTGAGGACGCACTTTGGTTTCAGCAAATACATGAATGGGAGTACTTCCAGAAGTGTAGGCATGAACGCCTTCCAGAGACACAGTAAGAGTCTTTCCTTTGATTCACCAGTGTCCAAATAGTCGGTGTCCCATTCAAGGGACATTAGAATAAAAGACAAAAATCCAATAGAGCTTGGGGCTGGAGATGTAGCCCAATTGTGGAGTGTTTGTCTAGAGTACAGAAAGCCCTGGGTTCAATCCCAAGAACCACATAAACAGCACAGTGGCCCACACCTATATTCCCAGCTCTTGTGAGGTAGTGGCAGGAGGATCCAGAGTCCAAGGTCATCTTCAGCTGCACAGTGGGTTTTGGCGCCAGCATGGACTATGCGCAATACCAACTCAATCTTTTTTTCAATAGACCCCATTAGCGTATGAACAAGGAAATATGATCTGTCATTGGTAGAGTAGTCAGTGCACAACGAGGGGGTGACTAATAATTAGTTAGGGATTTTCTGTGAGCATCCTATTTGCACACTACAAGCTTTTCCTCACCACCTTTAACAAATAAATAAGCAAACAAAATCCCCATTTTTCACCCCAGTGGGCCACACATTTTCCCAGCACCAAACTTCAAGAGTTTGCCATGTGAAAATCTCTCTAAAGCTCATGAAATGACAAGGTTCCCTCCATCAGGAGAGATCAGGGAGCGGCTAACTCCTGACAGGAAAGGAGTGACAGACTTGAGCTTCAGGGGACATGACATTGCTCTTGCACACTAAGACTTATGGGAAATTGGGAGCAAGGAGACTTAAGCAGCCAAGTGGCCAAGCGCTGTAGACCTGACCCAGGCTAGTGGGCACCTGCCCTTCAGACGCATGGCCTTGCTCAGCTTTCCTTCTGGGTCTGGCTGCAGTTCCCTTTCTCCACCCAGCCTGGTGGCCCACCAAACTGACGTGTCGGAGATGGAAAGGCTCTTAGGAAACACAGATGTGGTGATCACTGTCACAAGCATTGGACCTTCATTTCTTCTTGTATGGAAGGAAAACCTGAGTCTTGGCGTAGCTCACTGCCCTTTTTAAGCCACTTTCTAAGTGGTTTCAGTTGCAGAAATAAACAGCAGGCGTTGGTCTCTCAGAAAGAGACCTCCCAACAGGGACAGACTGCTCGGTGCCGCCTAGGGTGGCAGTCAAATTATTAAGGTCAGGGCAGCTGGGATGAGGCAGATCCTGAATTCTTTCAAATCCCTATTTTCCAGTGCCCGGCTTGATCTTAACACAAGGCTTAGTGCAGCTGGAGGAAAAAGGCCCTTCCATCAGAGCATTCAGGGGTGACCCCAACCTGTCTGCTCAGATGGTGCAGATGAGGAAGAAAGTCACACCCCTGTGTCTTGGCATCAGGCAGAATCCAGTAGAATTGTTGTGTTAAATCTCGGTCCCTCTTAGGTAGGTTTTCCAGACATATTCGTAGCCACATGGAAGACTGTAACTCCTGAGCTAAGTACTATTAGGGATCTGCTAGCATTTTGAGTTGTATAATACCAATTTGGGAAATGGTTCTTTTCCTTTTTTTTTTTTTTTTGAGAAGGACTCTGTCTACCTTCGCTATAGCCCAGGGTCACCTTGAATTTGGTATGTAGTTAAGAATGACCTTGAACTTTTGATTTCCTGCTGCCACCTTCCGGGTGCTAGGGTTGCGGTGTGCACCATGCCTGGTTTATGCTGGAGATGGAACCCGATTCCATGCAGGCTCTGCAAACACTTCTCCACCCGAGCCACATCCCAGCCCTGTGACACCCTCATCTCCTGAATCAGTCCTCACAGTGACATCCTTCGAGGTTGTCGTCGAACTTCATTTTAACATTATTTAATTTGCGTATTTGTGACTTGTTCAGTCAGTCTCTCTGTTAAAAGTGTTCCTTCTGAAGTTTTAAGACAAGTATAGTTTGAGGCATACTACCTTCTGAAAACCCAGGGTGAGGCTTAGCTTCAGCCCCGGAGTTCTAGAATGCTGTGCCAATAATTTCAGTAGCAAGCCCTATTGTAGTCATTAATTCCTGTCCCAAAGAACAGCAGAGACCAGAAGGTAAACAGCCCAAATTCTTTGCCACTTAATTTTTATAATCTTGTGTCTGTATTTTTTAAGAGGCAATAAATCCACTTACTGCTCATTCACATTAAAATGAAAATGTTCATAAAAGCTGTTGAATGCTCAAGAAGCCTTCGTGAGCCTTTTAGAAAGGACCTTTTGACATCAGTCCATTCTCTGTTTAAAATGCAGAGCTGAGTTTTTGGAAGAATTAACTCTTGAGAGGCAAAATGGTTCAAGCAGGGCTGTCAGGAAGCCATATCCGGAGAGAAGAAAAGAGTTTCCACAATTGCACTATTGCTAAGGACCAGGCAGTGAAGGGAGTGTGGCCTCTTAAAGGTCTGCATACAATTTCCCAGCATGACCCAGGTGCACTGAAAGGTAGAGCTACCCCAAAGCGGAGTGGACTTCTAGGAGGGACTTGTTTTTTTCTTTTAGCATGTGCTTAAACTTTTTTAAACCAACTTGGCCTTTCTGCTTCCTGTGGGCTTTTCAGCTAATCTTTCATACCATTAATACACATCACACAGAATTATTAAACTTGAGGTATGTGTTTGGTTTTAAGGTCCTACCGGGATATTAGCCTCCTCAGAGTCCAAATCCATGCCAGTGTTGGGTTCTGTATCCAGTGTAACAAAAACAGCCTTGAACAAGAAAACTCTGGAGGCAGAATTCAACAGCCCGTGTCCCCTAACACCTGAGCCAGGTGAAGGGCCCCGTAAATCGGAAGGATGCACGAATTCCAAGGTTGCGTTTCAGTAAGTAATGCTGCTCTTTATTACGTAGAATGTAGACAAATCTGTGGTGACTGACATGCATTTCTTTGGTCTGTTGCTCTTCAGAGACTTTGATTCGGCCCACCAAACCCCTTCTTCCCTCCTTTGAGCTAGCTTCTGCTTCTAGGCTCCCAGCTTGGTGATTTCCTTCAGCTCCAAAGCAATACCACATCTCCCGAACCAGTCTAGTCACTGGGTTCTCCTTCTACACAAAGAACTGACCAGGCTGATGCTTCTGCACCGGATCTTAAAGGCTCCCTAGCCCTGCAGAAGGTACTAGAATTTTCAGAGTCCTTTGGAGCCTATGTTTGTACAGCCTCATTTTCTGGCCCTTGAAAGATGTGCCTTCATCCTGTTCTTCCCAGAGACTGACTATGTGCCACACACAGGGTTTTCTACGGAGACAGTTTCCAGGTGGCACTTCGTCAGGGTTAATCCTGCTCTTGATGGTGTTGCAGACCAATGTACTGGAGGATCAGTTTGTTTTGTAACAATGGCAGGCTCCATTTGAAATTAGTCTACGCTTGCGCCCTAATTCTCCTGCCAGGATGTCAGCTAGATCATCACTTAATGAAAAGGAAGAGGTGAGGCCAATCAGATCAGCCGAGTCTTGTAATCACAGTTAATTAAACCTCTGACTTCCTGTTCTGTCAAGAGAGAAAGGGCCTCCTATTTTGTCTCTTTAGCTGTCTTAGCTTTAAAGGTGAAACCTGGACAAATGAACTTGAAATTAAATTTGGTTCTGTTTGTGCTAACCGGCACTTTCTTCCTCTCACGCATCTCTCCCCCTGGGCCCCGAGATCCCTCTCTCCTGTGGAACGAATGGCCTTCTTACAGTCTTACCTAATTTCATTGCGGTTTTTTAAAGCACATCTTCTCACAGCCCTGTTTCCTTTCTTTGCTCGATGCTGTTTGCACATCTCCCAGAAAGATGATCTATATTCATTCTTTGCCTTTGCTGTTAAATTTGTTTAACACCTAATTTGACATCAGCAATCTGGCAGCATTTGAACCAATATCCAGACACAAAAGCAATTTGGCAGAGACAAGTTCGTTTCTGAGAAATGCTTCAGAACGTGTGTATAGATTTTTTCCCCCTTCACCATTTTACACAGACAATCTTAATCAGAAAATACTGCGACTCTTTCCTCCCTTTGTCTGCCTTTTATTCTCCAAAAGTAAGTGGAAATTACATTTCCAAGAAAGGAAATGAAATAATTGCAGGCCCAAGGTCTGTAAAATGTGTGTTGAATTGACGGTGAAAAGGATCAGTGTGTTGACAGAGAGAGTTGTTAGACGCCAGAAAGGACGATGTGGAATTCAATTTATTCCTCATCTTGCTTGTTCAATGACTGCTTAAGAGACACATTGCAACTTAATTCATCTACTTAAAGCACTAATCTAAATATTACATGCTGCTGTATTAACTTTTAAACTTTGTAACCCAATGCTCGTGTCTTCTGTTCTCGAATTGTTTCGCCGGGATAACCAGCGCCGTGCACTTTCACGCTGGCAGTCATTTAGAAAACAGGGGCGCCCTTTTCCGACAGTCCCTTGCTTCAGTAGAGCCAGACCAAACAAACCCAAGAATTCTGCGTATATACAGGCGAATTATCCACTTCTCTTCACGTACATTTAAACTTAGCTTTGGGGTGACTGACAGATTTAACTGACTGCAATCAGGTGCAGGTTCTACAAGCGAAAACCCATGTTACCAGCCAGAAACTGCTAGGAGCTGGAGGTTTTTCCGAGCTATCTGCGGCTGGCTTTGACTAAGAAGTTCATTCCATTATACTAACCACCGTGGTGGCTGCAACCACCTCACCCTGCCTCGTAGACTTGAGTAAGTGGAACACTTAGAAGTAAGGCTGTGTGTATTGGGGTGGGGGGAGTGAGGCTGTGTGTGGGGGGGAATGACTGAGAGTTCCATGTGTCCACACCACAGTGTGCAGAGGTCAGAAGACAGCCTCAGCTGTCCGTCTTCATCTCCCACTGTATTTGAGACAGGGTCTCTTGTTCAGTGTGTACATTAGGTTGGCTGGTCTACAGGTTTCAAAAGATTCTCCTACCTCTACCTTGCACCTCACCATAGAGCGCTGGGATTGCAGACGCACAGTACAGAGTCCAGCTTTCCATAGGCCCTGGGGAGCTAAACTTGCTAAATGCAACAAGTGTAAGATCCCCTGATCCATCCACCAGCCCTTCCGTGTTTTTAAGTTGACTTTTTGGGTTAGCATTTGGTGATGGCTTTCATTGTTTCGTTTCTCCCACATGTGTGTCACTGTATGTCTTCCTGTTAATTAGCATGTTTTTGCACTCCAGTAACTGGCCTTTCATTTCGGTCTATGGCAACAGCACCATGGTGTTTCAGGTGAGTGGCACTATCAGCCTTCCATAGGATCTTAGCGGCCTTCATACGTACAGTTGATTGCCCAGCTTGCATGAGTGTGCACACATGCACGAGCCTCATGGCAGCCCATGCTGGCCTCACCTCTCGTCTCCCTTCCACTTTAGCCTGTTTGGCCAGGTCCCATTGCACTTAGGGTCCGGTGCCTGTGACGCCCGCTCTCGGGCCCAGGGCCTGCACTGCCCGCTCTGCCATGATGTCCTGCAAGGCGAGGCCCTGAAACCTGACTAGGGAATGGTGAATGAAGAAAGGACAGAGAAGCTGGGTGAGGCGGGCTGTGGAGCTCAATGGCAGGCACCAACTACAACCTGGCTTGTTGGTTGTCTATTATGTCCAGCACAGGAGAGGGGGTTGGCTAGTGCCAGGGGAAGTCTGAGGCAGTGGTCTCAGGCTGTAAACACTTCGGGGGAGGAAGCTGCAGTTGATGGGTTTTGCATACACTGTCAACTTTGGCAAGTGCAGCAGGAAGATCCAGCTACGCTCACCAGCCGCTCAGCAGGGCTGGGGTGTTGGCTGACTTATCAATGAGTAAGTTAGAATGGGAAAGTAGAACCCAAGACATTTCTGCATAAGAAAACTAAAAACCTGTAAGCCATCCCTGAAAGCTGTAAATCAGAGTGTGTGGATTTCAGAGAGTTAAATAACTCCTGTCTAAAAATTATAAAATCAGACATCTATTAATTTATGTCCTAGGAGCCTATCAGGAAAGTAAGAGTTAGTGTCAATCCTTAATTACAAGGACTCACTAAAGTGAAAGGCACTAGCTTATACAAAGCTAGGGGCTTAAGGGCCAAAAAAGAGAAAGAATAGCCAGAGCTAATTTATTCCAATTTATTCTACTTCTATTTTAATGATAGCTGGGGGAAAAAATCTCTGTCCTATTGTTTCTAATGTGAGCTTTCTTTCTACTTCTGTTGCCTTGAACCTCCTAAGGGCTTTGACTTTCACTGATTCCGGCTGTCTGTAACTGGGGTGGGCATTGCACTGGGCCCTCCCTTTATGCTAAGACGGGTAAAGAGCTGACCAAGCAGACGCCAGGGTCAGCCTGGTTTCTACCCCCAGGCTGTTTTCTGCTGGTCTAGGTTAACCTGACACGTCAGAAATGTAGTAGTTTCTAGACTCAAGCCAATCCGCAAATGGGATGTTCAGCATTAAAGAGAAAAAAATTCTACATCTAGAATTTTGTAAAAAAAAAAAGCTATCTTTTCACTTTCAGAAGCTATAATACCTGAAGATTGGCTAACCAAGGATTGTGTAAAGTCAGAAAGCCAAAACTGCCAGGTTTTGTTTTTGTTTTCAGTTTAACCACGCAAACAGCAGAGAAGGTTGGTGAGCAAACACTATGATCACTTTCCTAACCCTTTCCTACACCTAGCTGTGGTGACAAAGAACATGCTGTCATTTCCGAGGAGACCTGGGCTCTGTAGTCAGCCACCCGAAGGCTCCGAGGACGTTGGGTCTACCTGCTGACTGGCCACTGTCCTTATGGTTTTGGCACGTGACTTAATCTGTGACATAAGTTTCCTCATTCAGTTGAGTGTGGTAACACCTGCTTCGTAGGGCTGACATGTACATTAGGTAGTTTATGGAATATATTTGAATTAATTCCTTTCCCATCTTATATTAAAATTATGTTGCTGGGATAACAGATAATCAAGAGCAAGAGTGAAGTTGGAAGCTAAGTTTGTAGACATGTGCCTTTGGCTGGGCAGGTAGTGTTGGTCAGGTCGTTTAACTTCTCTGGGTTTGCTTTCTTTCTGTGTTACTTCTAAACTAGATTTGAAGCTGGTGTATTAGACATGCCCCTGAACCTTTTCCGTCTCTAAGACCTAAATAGTTCCTAACTAACATCAGTACTTGGTAAATGTTCACCTTTAACATAAGGAACAAAAACTACATGCCTGTTTTCTAGCCATAACGTGCCTTATAATAATTTATAGATCTATCCTAAAACACAAACCCAGAAATATAAAATAATGGGTTTTGTAAACGCTCCATCAGAATTTACATGTCTACATGAAATTGACTGGTCTTTCACAGGTAACGCTTAGGGTTTTCTCTATTCCGTCCACGTCTGTCACTGCTGCCCCAGACGCTTTTAGATCCCTTTGGGTAGAGGTACCTGGTACAGAAGGAGGAACTGACAGCCCTTTCTGTTTATTTTAGGATAGAGAAAGGAGGTGGGTGAGAAGTGAGGACTGCCTCAGAGACCCTGTTCTGGTCCAGGAAGAGAATCAGTGTCAGTAGCATCAACAAGAAAATGATGTCCATTTTAATTATCACTATATTTAACATTTGTTTCCAAAGCTTTCACTTTGGAAGTGGGTTCAGGCTTTTCAAAACAACCATCATCTGTGCACTGGTGCTGGTACACTGGCGACATTTTCTCCTGTCCAACCACAGGTACAGGAGAGCGTTGCATGATCGAGTTAGGTGGCAACCTTTTCTCTAATGCTTCCTCAGCCCGTGGGGCGTGGGTTAACGTCAGGTAGGCAATGTGTGTGCCTGAGCTAGTTAATGTTTCCTCTTCATTAGTAGGTGTTCACACTAGAATAATACCCATCCTGAGGAATGTGCCCAACCTTAGTAGGCAGGATGTATGTGTGGACAGAGGACACTACGGGTGGAGAAATCATTTTCCAGTTTGGGGACTGAGGATTCTGGAATTTGCTTCCGTGATGTTTAGATATTAATACTGTGCCTTATCAACAGCCATGAAGCCAGGCGTGTTTATGTGTTCCTTTAGTCATCCCAAACCTATAGATTAGACGTTATTTCCATTTTGTACATGAGAAAAACTGAGGTTCAGTGAAGTAAACAAATTGCCCAAAATTATGCTTCTGATTGATGGCTGGGTCAGATAACGTTAAACTCTTCAAACTCTCCCTCCAAAGCTCACGTCGTCCAAATCCTGAGAGACTGCACGTGGCGTGTTAAGAGCTTAAGGAAGTGGCGGGAAGATACTGATGTAAGGTTTTCCTTGTGGGAGGTGGTGACTGCAGTTTCATGCTCCTTGGGCCCTGCGCTGTGCGTATCCTGCTCCTCCGAGGGTGTTCCGTACATACTCGTAGATTATAGCAGCTCCTCTGTTTTTCTGTTGTCTTTCTAAGTCTATCCTGAGCAATGGAAAGGTCCTGGTGTTTCCCAGAGGCCCAGAGCTTCTGAAACAGCCATCCTGATTAGCAAGCAGTCTTAAAGAATGATTGAGGAGACATTTTTTTTTTCCATACCTCCAATAAAAGGACATTCTTCAATATAAACTCAGGAAATAGATCTATCACAATACCAGCTACTTTATTGTTTAGTATTAGTGCTCATGTGTGTGTGTGTGTGTGTGTGTGTGTGTGTGTGTGTGTGTGTGTGTGTGTACATGTGCCTGCAGAAGCCAGAGGAGGATGTTGAATATCTTCCTGTATTGCTCCCTACCTTATTACTTTAAGATATGGTTCCTCGTTGAACCAGAAGCTCACCATTTTGACCAGGTTGGCCAACCAGCAAGGCCCTGGAATCTTCCTGTCCCTGCTTCCTAGCGGCGAGTCACAGGAGTCATGGTTTTCTCCGGCTCTTTGCCTGAGTGCGGAGGATTCGAACCGCAGGCCCTCGCGCTCCCACAGCAAACACTGTCCGGCTGAGCCGCCTCTCCGACCCTCATGGACACATTAATGATCCCAGCTATTTCAGTCTTGCTCGGGGCGCTTCATTCTGTTACGTCAAATACATTACACGCCAACTGTGTCTGACTCTGAGCAGAGCATCAGGAAGGGGCGCCAGTAAACGGTAATAGACCGTGCCACTGTGAAGGCGAGCTACTGTCTATGAAGCTGTTTGTTGTAAAATCGTGAAGTCTCAAGCCTCTTGTCCATTTGATCATTATCCTCAATTTACGTTTTGCCTTTCTGGAAGTTTGGTCTGTGAGTCTGTGGCTCATGGTGATGTGAGAGCCGTGAGTCTTCTACATGGAGGAAGAGCTGAGCGGATCTTTCCGGTCTCTGCCTCACAAACCTAGCAGAGGTACATCTACTGCTGTCACGTCTTTATTATCCATCTCTGAAACAGCCTCATCTGGAAGTGGCTCTGCTGGCCTGAACTGGGCTTTGTTCACCCGCGTTTACGGTTTCCGTTGATTACTTTCCAGAAAGTGACCATCTCCAGTGAGTTACGATTAAACACGATAGTCGACCCCAATGGTGACTTCTTGTTGGAAACTTTGCACTGAACCAAATCCCACAGCAATGGAGTAACAGGCAGCAGTTTCTCAGAGTGCTCCTCTTCTCTTGGTCATTCTCAAAGGTCGAAGGTCATTGTACGCGCAGTTCCTGGAGGCTCTTCCAGCCAACACGTTTCTAGTGTGTCCTGCTCTTCTGAGCCCCAAACCCTCCCTATACTGGGAGCTTCAAGTTCATTTAAATATCCCTATAATCACTAGGCAGGCAGTTAGCTTGCCTTTTTGTTTGGGAGGTTCAGCACAGGTCACTTTCTGCCCTTGGAGAATTAACAAAAAGAAACCCACAAAATCCATGTCGTAATTATAGGGCTTCCATTTCAATAGGAAAGTGTCTCTTTCTAGTGAAACCATTTTTTATTTTAATTTACATTTAATTTCCAGATCTGTAGTGTCTCTAAATACCTGTGACACTTGGCCCCATTCAGATTTATTCTAGCAAGAGTTCATCTTGCTTGAGCCATTTTCTGAATAGTAAAGGGTTAGCTGATAGAAGAGAAATTTTAGATGTCTCTTGGTTGGTGTGACCAGTCAAACCTTTCCATGATGGGAGAAAAAAAAACTAATTGCTTTTCAAGTTTTTAATTAAAAATAGGATTGCTTTTTTTTTTTTTTAAATCATTGCTTGACCTCTAACTTGTCTCTTCAGTTTTGTTATTTCTAGCATGAAATCAAATGTAAAAGAAAAAAAAAAATGAAACGGAAAAGTACCGATTTCTACAACTGGAGATGTAGAGTCTGAGTTTTTGAAATATGTTTGCAAATAGGAATTTCTATTCTTAAACATACTTCTAGAGCAACTTTGCATGAAATCTTTCTCTCTAGCCCAGGTCTCGGCGGGACAGGCATGTGTTCCACTGTCCGTACAGCCGTTTCTTCAGCGGTGCTTGGTCAACCTTTTATCCAATTGGACTCTAGGGACGTATGTTTCCATCCCTGCGGTGAAAAGGGTGTGCTTTCCTCTGGCTACTTTGCGCTCTCCGTTTCCTCATCACTTCCTTTCCCTCTTTCTCTTTCCGGGGTGTGTGTGTGTGTTTGTGTATGTGTGCGTGTGCGCGCACGCAGGCCCTGCATGGCAGGAGGGAAGGAGGGCACCTTCCCTGTACTTAGTAAACATTTATTTCCGAGAAGAGTCTGCTAGCAGAATGAGCCGCATGGACGTCACCGCTTAATCTGATGCTCTTATAGAATTAAAGGATTTTCTGGGCGCTCAGCTGTAATCTTAGCGTTGCTGAATTGTGTACAGACACTGCAGGAAACGGCTCTGTGCCACAGAGCCGGACCACAATGGAGCCCCGTGTGCACCAGTACATGGACAATTAAGTTTTAACAACAAAATTAGCCGAACAACTGGATGCTCTGGAAGCTGAGATCCCCCCACTTGGTCTTTTCTTCCTCCCCCCAAGGAGTTATCCTGTGGACTGCCGGAAAGCTCGGCAGCAGTATTGTCTCTCTGTTCCGAGGGGCTGAACGAGCGGGTGGCAACTTCTTCCAGATTAATTGTTCAGGATGTATTACACCTCGTGAAAAACAACTGGTAAAATACCGTTGAGTAAATCTCAAAATTACTGTTAAAGTGCTACCAAGTAATTCTTCATTCTACCAAAGAATTAATTGCCTCTTAATGTTTGCTTCCAGTTACAAGGGCTCCGATTTTACAGGACTTTGTCTAAAATGTATCATTTCTGCAAATTGCTTTTGGTACTTTGTAGGTTTAAAAAAAAAAAACAAAAAACGTTTCTTAGCAGTGTTTATGTTTCCTTTTATTTGTGCTTCATGAGGTAGAGTGAGGTTTTGTTTTGTCTTACTCTGTTTTAATTGAAAGAAAAGTAACTTCCAAGATGGGAAAAGCAATTTCAGATCCCCGGATAAACCCAACAAACTTCTTAAAACAGATAAAACACATTTCACTTGAAATCACTTTACCATGTAATGGAAGTTTACTGGGTGGCAGACTGAACCCCTTATGACTACAGTCTTAAAGGTTTGATGTATAAAATGTAGTAAATTGAAAGGCAAACTTAAAATATACATATATGAAAATGCATGTGTGCACAGCTGATTTTTAAAAGAACCAGTATTAGCTCTGGTGACTTCTGTAAAAGACTCTATGTCTCTTAACATATTCCTTATAAATAACATTGCGTTGTTGATTACCTGGGATCTAAATGAGTTTTCACAGGGACTAGAAGCTGTGCGAAATTATTTAAAAAAAAAAAAAAAAAAACAACCCAGCAGCTGAAGAAAAGTGTCATGCATTTCTTGCATGGTTTTCCCAGTGACGGCTATCCAGGTTCAGAATCTGTAAATTGTCCTTGGTCTAGCTGACGCTAGCAGAATGAACGAGCTGGTGCAGCCTTGAAGGGACCACCATGGTCTGGGACACAAACTGCATGGTAGTTATAAAACGAAAGGGAATTTTTGCTGAATGTGGGCATGGGGTCTTTGGCCAGCCATTGTTACCTGTGACAAAAGGAACTCTGGCTAATCCTGACGCACGTAACACTTTCTGTACTTTCAAAGTAAATCTGTCTTCCTACAAGAAAAAGGAGAGTCAAACTGACAGACAGACACGGTTAGTCCTTGAGCTAAAATACAGTTTTAAAAGTACACAGAGCCAAAAATACTGAGCTTTGTTCTACCTCTAGCAGTGCATTGTGAGACTTGATAGTAATTAGAAATTCTCAGCTTATGTTTCAACTTTGTTGTTGTTGTTGACGTTTTGGACCCGTGTATGAAAAGCTCTGAAAAACAGAATTTCTGAAAGAAACAATGAACATTAGTTTCAGTCATGCCACTTCCGTTCAGTGATCTGCTGACCGTGTGCAGGGGTTGGGGTGAGGGGAGGCAAGGTTTGCTTTTACACGAAGGAGAGAGAAACTGACTTCCTCTCTGGAGTTTTCCCAGAAAACTACTTTATAAAGACAAATTTAAATCTTTCCATTTTCCATCCTTGAAGGTGGTAAATATGACTGTGGTTTTATCCATTTTTATTGTAAATGAAACAGAGCTCAGGCCGGCTGCTGTACGTCATTTGTTGGACGGCTGCCACGGACTAATGCAGACATCCCACTGGGAGACCAGAGAAGCGCTACACTGTGATTCACCAGATTGTGTTAAATAGTCCAGCTGTTGCGATTTGAAAGATAGTTACCTCAGAAGTGAAATAGAAAGGAACTTGGCATTTATGCCTCAGACCGTTTTTATACTGTTTGGCAATCAGCTTTTCAGAGGTAGCGTTTTATAAAATAACTCTTACCGCTTAAAGGTTTCATTCACCGTAACGTTCGAAGTGCCCCACCTTTATATTATCAGTAAAATTAAGCTTGAGTGATATTCAGAATTTGCATGAAATAAGCATTCCCCCTTCATTTCATGAGCTTTGATTGTATTCAATTGAGCTCAGAACCGTGTCGATTAGGGGCTCTTTGGGGCATTAGTTAATTTGAATTGCAGCCGAAATGTTAGCTAGAATGTTGTTGAATATAATTGGGATGTGGAAAGTTGATTTTGAAAGGAATTTCATTGAATGCAAACAATGACAGGCTTTTGAAAAAAAGAAAAGAAACACCCAGAATGTTTCTCTTCTGTCTCCTGTGACACAGTCTGAGAACTCACTGAATCCCTTTACTGAATTCGGCTTTGGTGAAACTGTTCGCAACAGTTCTGATTCTTCTAGCGTCAGCATGGTTTGGAGTCAGGTCTCTCCTTTACCGACGTGGGGGAGCAGAGTTCACCTGCCAGAGCCCCTTGTTCTAGCTCTCCTGCAGCCCGGGACTGCAGCTGTCAGTCACGCGAGAACTGCGGATTAAGATCTTGAATCCTACTTTTACCAGGTTTTTGTTTTTTCCCTGAAACAACTGTTGAGCACGAGATCCAGAAAGACCCATGGATGAGGTCTGTTTGAACAGATCATAGGTAACCGCAAGTGTGTTGAGAAAGAAGAGAAATCCTGGTCAAGATTCTGCCGTTTGGGCCCCGAGATACTGAGGCAGGCTCTGTGCTAGCAGCTGGAGCACTTCCGTTCTCTTGGAATCGGCATCTGGTAGGGGAGGGCCAGACTCACACAGTCTTCCTCGCCCTCTGGCTCAGGAGAGGGGCTGCCATGACTCTTTATGAGTATGAACTTTAATTGCTCATTTGCAGTCGCTAGAAGGTGGACAGAGCCACAGTGGCCCCTGGCGCACTGCGGCCTGAGCAGCAGCTTTCAGAATTTGTACATTGGGGAGAAGCCTCGGGTTCAAGCCCCTGCCCCATGGCATCCTTGAACAACAGCCTGGGCTCTCAGCACTGTCCCTGAAGGAAAGAGGGTGGGGACTGTATTAGCTGCCTTTTCTGTTGCTATGATAAAATACTCTTACGAAAGCAACGTAGGGGTTAATTTTGGCTCACAGTTTGCGGGTGGCAGGAGGCTGAGGCTGTTCACGTTGCATCCACGATCAGGAAGCAGAAGAGGATGGTGCTACATCCTTTGTATTCCATCTGGGACACAGACACATTCAGGATAAGTTTTCCCACCTCAATTAACCAAATCAAAAGAGTTCTTCACAGGCACACGCAGAGGCTTGTCTCCTGCGTGATTCTAGACCCTGTCAAGTTAACCGTCAGTGACATCATGGGATAGAGATAGAACGTAGCCAAGGAGTGAGGCTTCTCATTCCAGAAGGAGCTTTGAGCAGCTCCCCCAGGGATCCAGGAAAGGACTACAAGCTGCAGCGTGAGGGTGGACTCTGTCCTTGCTGATCTGAAAGTCACATGCGGACACAATGGAAATAAATTGGTAAAAATGTCCATGAATTAGTTACATTTGGAAAACAGCCTAGTGCTAAGGAGACAGCTCAGAGTCTTGCACTAGCTCTGCCACTCACGGGCGCATGCTCTTAGGCCAGGCTCTCCTCCTCTGCACACATCGTCTCCATCTATATAAGGGTACTTGGATGGACTCTCATCCCTTTCTCTCCTGGAACCCTAGTACAAGGCAGTACCACTGTGCCAAGTACCCACTGTGCCTGCGTTGACTTCTTGGGTTGCTATGCAGATAAGCAGCTTGCTTGAGGACAGTCCTTTGGACAGAGACAGTTCCAGAAACAATTTCAACCTGACAGTCCAAGGTTTCTAAGTTTTCACTTGGATCGGCCTGTGTATTGCTGTCACAGGATGCTGAGAGCAGTCCCAGCTGGTGAAGACAGCTTTTGCTAGGAGGTGTTAATCATCCCTCGCCTGCAGATACACAGGGCCACAAAAGCACCCACAGTAGTTCATGGGAGCAACAAAGGTTGGTATGGACTGATGGCAGTTGTTCACCCCAAATGGCAGAATGAGATACAGACCTTTGCATGCTCCCAGCAGATTGGCTGGCTGACAGCAGTGAACTCACAGCAAGCTGGTGAAGCTAGCTGGACTTTCATCCAGACGGCTCTCACCAAAACCTAAGCTAAGCTGCAGCTTTACCCACTGGGGTTCCCCACTTGTCTGTTTCCAGTTTCTGGTTGGTCATGAGGGAAATGCATGAGACACACAAGGCAGAAATGAGACAGTAATCTTCTTAAAACATTTTTTTAAACCCTGAGATGGTTCATGTGTTGCAGGCTCTGGGATCGCTGACGTAGGGCATAATGTGCTGACTCACCTGACTGGCATGTCGCTGTGGCTGGCCTATCAGTGGATTCCGCAGTTCCTCCCAGCTTCCCCTCCAGCTTACCCACATCCCAGCTCAGATGCATGTGCAGTTCCTACAGGGTGGGGGGCGGTGCAGCAGCCTGATCGGCCTTTGTCAGAGAAAGATGCACCTCTAGTTTGTCCTCAGTCTCTGCCAGTTTTCAGCCGTCTTGCCTTTCAGCTGCCAGAACACCTAACTTCATGCACAGAGATGGCAGGCTCCCATAGATACCCCGACAGTGTCCTCTGTTGCCCAGTGTCTAACTCCCGTAGCAGCGTTTTACCAATGGCTGTTTTTGTGATGAACTGTAAGATGTTGCCTGGACCAGACAAAAGTCAAAGCAGGTGTTGCCAAGGAGATGATACCCAACCTGTCTCTAGGACATGGTAGCAGGGGTTTTGAGAAATGTTTTCATTGGCTACGGTAGAAGGACAATGCCATCATAGTCCCTGTCTTCCTCATTCCTGAAGAGCTCCTTCCACCACTCCCAAGGAAGACAAGGCTATGTGGTAGTCACATAGCATCATGACCAAGACATGTCCTTCATAGGACCTGCCAGCCGGAGAATGGCTTGCAAGCATTTGGATGGAGCTTGTGGTGATGAGTGTTTTTGGAGGTTCGGGCTTTTGTGCCCCGTGAGCCACCGTCCATGATAGAAGTCTTGTTCTGTTTGACTTCCAACCCTACTCTCACCAAGGCTTTCCCTCTGGGTCTTCTCTTGTTGTTATCTGTTTGTTCCTTTCCTTAAAAAAGATCTGTATTAGGTGCTGGGGATAGAATCTTAACAAACGAAAATAGTCCCTGCCCTGTATGTTATCAGAGAGACAAACAAGAAACAGCTGATAACTGTGGTCAAGTCCAGAAAGAGAAAAGCACTACCTGGGAGAGTAGCTAGCTTTCGGAAGATCTGACCTGCTCAAGAGGTCAGGGCTGTGGAAGGTGCTTGGCAAAGGCCAGACCAGGTGAGCAGAGCGGAGAGCAGCAGTCTCAACACAGCAGATGGGCCTGCAGTGCCCTAGCTCATGGCTGATAGAAAAGGTCTCATCTTAGAAGTGGCGAGGAGAACCAGAACAGTCCTGAGCTCCTCAGCCCTGCCCACTGCAGCTGCTGCGTCCCCTCTAGTCAGGCTGAGTGGCTCAGGACAGGTCCTGACCAGTACAGCCTGACACATGACAAGAGTATGTTTGAGGGACACCTCTGTTCCCACAAGGAAGCTGTTACCTGCCTAGCGTGAAGAGCGGTGGCTTCTTGCATCAGGAAGGAGACACTGCTTCAAATTCTGTAAGAAACGTCTCAAGAACCATGTTCTGGCTAGGGGACTTCCTGGTCACTCAGTGCCAGGCCTTATCCCTGATTCTCCCATCAGCCATTCTCTCCGCCCACCTCCTGAGGTCAGGTCTCCTCCCTCCAGGGTGGCAATGGCAGTGGTGGGCACAGCTGGCCGCCGCTCACATCTGTCCGTCACGGAGCCAGGGTGACCCCCAGCCCTCTCTAGACAGCCTCTTCACAGCTAAGCTGCAAACAGCTGTATTGAGGGGAAGAGGGAGTCGGGGGCTGGCTTGGCCCTTCTAGCTGAGCCGTGGTGGTAAGGCAGGGCTGGCGTGGGCTGTCTGGGGATGCACAGTGGAGCCAGGGGCTGTGCACTTCCTGAGAGGAGTACGTGATGGCACGGGTAGGTGCACGGGGCTTTTTACTACTTCCGTAGTTGATCGCTTTGACTCTTCGTGCCTCTCTTTCCTGGCCTTCTGCTCCTGTTATGTAATCTGATAGTTGCTTTTTCTTTCTTTTTTTTTTTTTTTTTTAATGGCTGGCATCTCAAAGACTGTGTGTTCTGCATGTTGGTTAGACTTATGATCCCCCTCCCCGCCCCCGAATCCAGGAATCTGAAAGTCAGATGTTGCTTTTCTATTTAACTCTCTTCTCACAGGCCTCCCAGTGAAGGTGGGTGCAGAGGGAAATGTGTGAGCGGTGACGAGCAAGCTGAGCCAGTGGTAGTTTTAGATCCTGTTCCCACACATGAACCCCAAACCAAAGACCAGGCCGCTGAGAAAGACCCAACTGGACGCGAGGAAGAGGGAGGCGAAATGCAGCCAGAGTACAAAGAAGACAGCAGTGGAAAACCGGGAGAAACGGGCAGTTCCAGCTGCTGATCTGGGAACCAGAGGCCAGCGTGTCCGCAAGTCCTCCATAAGCACGGTTCCTCTGGGTATTCTGTAAAGCACTGTTGGACACTGTTCTGGCCACACACGTCTTTGCTGGTATCACTTTGTAAGTAGCAATTATAAACATAAGCAAGCTGTTTAGCGAAATGCATCTTCTGGGTAGTTTTTATCTTTATAGGGGTAAGGGTTCTTTCTGGTTTCTATTTGAAGTATGACTTCCTGGAGAAGATGACAGAAACTCAGATGTCTTTGTGGGAAATGTGCATACCACGCATCAGATTTAGTCATGTTGGATAAACAGAGATCTCCAGACATAAAAATGGTACTGGAAGGCACCCCTTAATTCGAGCCTTCTATGTGCAGGGAGAATCAGGCAGGGGGGTCACTTGAGCCTGGACTTGAGTTTGGATCACACAGCAAGATTCCATCTAAAGAAAAGAAGTCCTCAAAGGACCCTCTGCTTTTTTTTGGGGGGGGGGGGTTGTCTTCTTTTGATGGGGAACCTGCAGCATCCTGGAAGTCAGTGGGTCCCATGGCATCCCCAGCCATGAGACTCCCATCTTAGAACTCGGGAGGTGGCATCTGGCTGTGCGGTCTCTGAGGTCTGAGTTAACTGCTGTGTGGGTAACATGTCCCAGTGTCCAAGGTTTGCCAAGGACCTCAGGGGTGATGTTCTGGTGGCCTAAGTGGAGAACAGAAGTAAAAGTCCAAACCTTGAATTTAACGGGGATATCCTGGTGAACCGTGTTTTCTGCTCCACGCGCTAACTCTTTTCCCGGATGCCCGCGTGGCACAAGGACCGCGTTTTGCTCCAGTTCTTATGCACAGCGAAGACAAGTGACAAGCACACTATTTTTCTTGCTTCACTGCCACTCTATATTACGTGGGTCTTTTGTTTTTTTTAGAAGAAATTAAGTGGTAGTTTCTAAAAATACAATGTTTCAGACGACCACCACAGTGAATAAATAGAAATGTAATCAGGGATTTAAAAAAAAAAGCAACAACTTATGCAGGTTTTCAAAGTTGATTGTTTCAAAATTGGTGTTTATTTAAAATAAGTGGTAATGTACTTGAATGCACTTTTTATGATAATGATTCAGTAATGGTAATTTTACTATTAAAGAAAGCGAAAGGCTTAGTGTTGTTAGCATGACTCAGCATGTAGCTGTCAGGTGTCGCACCTGAGGGCAGAAGAAATGACAGCAAGTCGCAGTGGTTGTGTGTATTGTGTTTCTGCACGTGTGCGGCCAGCGTAGGCTCGAGGAGGTGGGGAGGCAGGTGAGGGCACTTCCTCAATTTGGAGACAGTTCTCTTTCTGTAGGTTCATTAGGCTTGACTGTTTCCATGTTCCTTCAGTGCTGATTTTATAGTTAGTTCCCTGTCGGTTTATTCATGGGGAATTAAAACGTGATTTGTTTTTTCAACTGTGTGCTTCCCTAACTGAATAATAACTACCAGGTGACATGCTACCTGCAAGCGGGTTAATTTGTTTAGGTGGGTTCTGTTATGCTGTAAGTTGGACTCTCTTCAACACAACACATTAAAAGAGACACACAACGGTTTCTCATTAAGGGTCAGTTGTGGTTCTTGACACGTTGAAGTTCTCTAGCCCAGAGGGATGTTTTATTTGTTTTCTTTTTCCCTATGATGGGTGTAGGGTTCTGCTCCTCACATGCCAGGCAAGCCTTCTGCCACCACGCCGCCTCTCCAGCTCCCAGACTCAGCCAGTCTTGCCACTCATACCCGGAAGGCGATTCGAGTGGGTAATGTCAGGAGGTTTTCGTGAGATGGCTCACTCTGAGCAGCTCTCTCCGTGCTTCCTGAGTCTGCCACCCGGCTGCTGCTGTGTGTCTGACACACATCCAGAGATATGGGACTAGGCACATATTTTCCGTATTGTTCCATCACATATACCGACAGAACGACGTGGTTTAGAAGCAGCCTCGTTTCCAGCAGAAGTTAACCATGAGGTGGATGTGCTGGCTGGGCCAGGTGTCCACCTGTACCTGGCGTTTTGAAAGCATCTTTGCCTTTCATACTTCCCTTCCCCGTGACCACAAAGCCTTGCAAATGACTGTGGTGTGTAGGTATTTGGCATGGACCTTTGCTCACTCTTTCCCTAAGCTTTTCTATTGTCACCTCAGCTTTGAGGTTCTGCCGTTTGCCAGGGTGACTGCTGGCAAAGCCGGTGGTGTGTTATCTTCAAGGTAAGCTCTTAGCTGTGCGCAGAGAGGCTCCTTAGCGTGCATTCAACTCTTTATGTTGGGAGGGACTACATGTTTCTCTTTTCTCTATCAAGGCATTTATTCTGTTTTGAAAATACGGATTCGGTCTCTCTGCTCCCCAGTGAGGCAGAGACAAGCAGGCCCTGTGTGCTGTTCAGTTAAGGGAGACGTCTCTCTCCTCCTCCGGAAGAGTAAGAACTTAACTGGAACGCCTGCAGCCTTCATTTCTGAGCAGCCATTAGCCGTTCTCCAGCCCCAGGGGACTTACACCAGGACTGGGCTGGGACATGATGGCTTTGCCAAGTGACTCCTTCCATACCTCCATGAACAAACAGTAAAAGGGTTGTTCCCCATGGGCAGGCAAGCATGACCATGGGTCACCCTTCCGGACCACTTCAGGTTGCGTGTTGGGCAAGCGAACGCTTGTAACGCCATCTTGACTCATCCTGGGGTATGGGCGCGCAAAGGCCCCCTGTGCTTGGGTCACTTCCACCGAGAGCAGTTGTGCAGGGTGGATAACCAGCTAGCCGCTGTTGCGCAAGCCCTGCACCGGCTTCATACCCTTCTCGTGGCTCCCAGTCCCACAGTCGTTTTAAATCTGGACTGTGACTAATTCCTTTCCTCTCCTTACAGATGATGCTGTGCATTTTATAAGCAAGGCAGGGAGGGAGGGTGCACGAGTATGAGAACGAATAAATAACAGAAGCAGTGCTTAGCCCTCTAGGGAAGTCCCCAGCCCCTGGTGAGCATCACCCCGAGGAAGGCCGACTGCACTCTGGGCTGACCTGGTCAATTGTTTAGCTCTGGTTTCATTGATTAGCGTTTATATCCGCCAAGGCATACTCTATCACTTGTGTGTGAGAGTGAGAGAGAGGACAACTGTAGGGCCAGGTGAACATCTTGTCTGCTCTGTCCTGCCTGTAAAATGGATTTTCTTTTCAATTTCTTCCACCCCACTGTTTGTTGTTAAGAATCAGGAGAGACAGTGGCCACCACAAACTGTGACATATTTTCCCGAGCGTGCAGTGACACTAACCAGTTCCCCATGACATGCTCCAAAGAGTCTGCCACGGAGCCAATCTCAAATTGCAGCCTTGCGAGGAGGAGGGTGGTTCTCCCGTGAGGGCGTGATGCGGGCTGTCCAGGCAGGCCCCGACTGAAACAATTCTGCTCCGGGCCAGGACAGCCCAATTTATACAGTCCTTAGTTACAAACAGCCCTTGTGATGATTCGCTAACAAGGGACACAACAGTGTAAAGGGGTTCGCTGCTACTCTTTATCTCCGAGTTTGAATGTTTACTTCTGGTACTCCTCTGCTAAAGCCCAGCACTGGCTCACAAAAGCAGCAGTCTGTCAACGTTCTGAAGCACTCGACTCTATGCTGTGGGGTAAACACGACAGCACTGGATGATGGTAAGAACATTCGTTTACACGTGTGCTTATTAAGTTACACGCACTTTTGTTCCCAAAGGAATCTGAGGAGAGAGAATACAAGAACGAGGAAGACCTAAGGGGGAGGGGCGGCAGAAGGCAGCCACGTGCAGGGAGCTAAGATGAAAGTATGGCTACAGATAGGAGCAGCCCCCGGTTCTTGGTGCGTGGAGGTGGCTACGGAAAGCATGTGTTGTTAGCACAGAGGTCCAAGAGAAACAGAACCAGTGGGTGCCTGTGTGGCTGGGGGCTATTCAGGGAAAAGGTCTTTTGGTCCTAGAGGTGTTCGGATTTGTGAGGGGTGAGGTGCCCGACTGAGTGTGGGGCTGGCATCGGGATGTACTGGCCTCTAATTCAGTTAGGTCCTAACCTTGAGAAGTAGACAGCAGAGCTAGTGTCCCCATGGGAATGTGATGGCTGTGAAATAAAGCTCATGGGACCTAAGGGAAAACTGCCAGATATATATTCTACCCAGCGGATAACTGGAAGGGTAAGAAGTGCACAGGCCAGTGGAGTTCAGAGTAGAACCAACGTGGAGTCACACTGCACGCCAGCCCCTGCAGTCAGCCCTGCGCTGCACGACAGCCCTGTGCTGCACGCCAGCTCGCCAACAGGTGCCGCGTGCCGGTCAGCTCATGTTTTAGCTGATTCCTCTACAACCTCTGTGGGGAAGATGGAGTCCGGGGGGCCAGGGGTTTCCTCCACCGTCTTGGCAGTGGCCTCCGGTGTCTTCTCATGGGCCTCTTGAAAGGAAGAGAAGTTGTGTTCTTCACTGAAACCTATTGAAGAACAACAACAAAGCTTACTTTTTGATCTAGTGGTGCTGATTCTGATGTTGTGTCACAGGACTTGAAGAGCATCATCAGAAAAGACCCAGACCTCTCAGAACAGCGTCTATGGCAGACGTGCACTTGCCCCCTTCTACCTGGACAAACGGGGGCATCTGATGTGCAGCAGCAAAGGCCAGCCCTGCACATGAATACAAACTACCACCAGCCACCCAAGGGAACCCACAGCAGACACGGACCACGGGCCATCCCAGGCAGAACCATATACAGTAACCGCCACACTTTAGTGGCTGACATTTTGCCAAGATTGCCTCTTCAAAAGTGGGAGCGGAGCAATTTGTTTTGCTAATTTGGGGTGCTCTCGCTGTTTACCTAACAGCTTCAGAGAAATTCTCCCTAATCGCTTAATCCATTCCAGAATGCCTGGGCACTGGGCTAGCACCTGAGAAGGGGCTGGGCCTCCGGTCTCCCAGGGTTCTTTTTGGTGTTCTGAAGCAGCTGAGTTTCTTGGGAACTGGAAGCGGGAGAGGTCACTGAAGGCCCCACAAAGTCAGAATGACAGAAGATGATATTTAGAATAATGTAATTTGGCCTATTTGGGGGTAAGGGAGACTCCAGGCCATTGCATCACAAAGTAAACCACACAGACTAACTTTGTACTGCCTTTCCGTGACTCGGGAATCATACCCTAATTATACCTCTACTTCTCCGGAATCTGAGGGTGTGTCTGAAGTTCCCTATGTCTAAGTTAAGCATGACACTTATGTTGTTGTTTTGAGATAGGGTTTCTCTGTGCAGCCCTAGACACTTTTGTTTCATTGGTCTCCTCTCTGCTTGTTCTGGCCGCCTTTGGGTCAATGGGGAATAGTAAAGTTAAAGGTGAGTATGTAGTAAGCTTCCGGCCAACGGATACACAAGAAGCTCCCCGTGCAGATTTAGAAAGTTTGGGTTTCATAAGCGACTGGTTCCTTTCCTGAGGGACCTTAGCCTCTCTGTGGTACCACACTAGAATCAACGTGCAGCCTACTTGTGTGAAGTGAAACGAGTTGTTTCCAGGAGGAACACATCTGCCTTTAACTTCCAGGGGCTGTGCAGAGAAACCCTACGTATAATTTGGGCCATAACAAAAGGCAGGCTTGGAGATTCCAATCAATTAATTCTATTGAAAAGCACCAAGCAGCCTATTCAGCAGGAGAAGGGTGGTGAGAGTCTAAGCATTCAGGTAAATAGATAATCCATTAAGCCGACAATGGGCATTGTGGCGGGTGCCATCCTGTGCTCTCAGCCCTGGTTTACAGTCTTTGGATTGCCCCGCCCTCCTGCTGAGCAACTTCTATTCCCTCCCTTCCAATCTTCGTTCCCTTCGTCGGCTAAGCGAGAACAAAGCGAGAAAGCGGCACATACCCCATGCTCCACTCTGGATGAGCTCCTCCTCTATAGTAAGAAGGCGGTTGTACTTGGTCATCCGTTCACCCCGAGAAAGACCCCCCAACTTGATGAACCGGGCACCGAGTCCGACGGCCTGAAGTGGGGGGAGACAACTTATTTTAAACAGAGTTTAGGTTTCAAGCAGTCCTTTTTCGAGAGAGGGAACTGCTGCAGAATTCCGTGAGGGGAAGCGGGCCGCTGGCAAGCTGAGCACTGAGAAGGGCAAACAGACGGCGTGCCTGACAGTCCACAGGGCACTCCGCTGGCCCCGGGAGCGTGCCGGTTTCATCGGAGCATGTCCCGGCCTTTGCACCCGTTTTGGGGGGGAAGATTGCACGTGTACACCCTAGTCATTTCATTGTGCCCGCCATTTTCCCTGGACGTCAATTTTGCCTCTTTTTAAAAGTTCAAAGATTAGAGCTTTGCAAAAGGGAGCCGTCTAGGAGGAAGCAAGTCTATTTCATAAAAGGTTACTCGACTTTCTCCACCAAAGACCGCATTCCCCTGAAATACCAATTCATCGTAAAAGCGGTGTTTCGGCAACTCTGCAATTGCCCGCCGTCCTGCACTTACCAGATCGACAAGGCTGTCATCAGAGGACTCTGCTTCCATGCTCCCGAAGACGGCAAGGTGCTTCTTACCTGCAAGAGCAGCTGCTGTCAATCGTGCGTGGCTTGCAAGCAGCTCACATATGTGGAGGACTCCGATCAAAGCTACGCGTCTCCTAGAGACTTAAGAGTTTCTGGGAGTGGCCCGACTCTGGCCACTTGAGCACTCTCGCCCAAACTTGGTTCTGTTTTTTATTTTATTTTTATTTATGTCCGTTTAGTTTTTTTTTTTACCTTATGTGCTATTAAAAAGTAAAAGGGGAGATGCTCAGTGGTAAAAACACTTGCTGCACAGGCATGAAGACCTGAGTTCGAACCTCTGGGGCTCCTGTAAAAGCTGCATGCACTTTTACAGCATTAACATCTGCAATCCCAGTATTCCCCCAAGGAGGGGAGAAAAACCCAGGAAGCTCTCCGGGTAGCCAGCCAGACCTGCATGCAGTGAGTGGGACAGGGGCAAGAGATTCTGTCTCAAACGAGGTGGGAGGAGGACCAATACCCGAGGCCGCTGTTTGACCGCCACCTGTACACGCACACTCACACATGAATGTGCACACAAAGCCGCAAAGGCGTGTGTCATTAGGTTCGAGGTGTGTTGTAAGATTATAAGATGCGCTTTATCAGTACTAAAGGGTGGGGAGGGTGCTCAAACCAGATCGCCGTTTTCAGACCGTAGCTAAGACGCTGGTGCGGAAGAATGAGCTTCAAGGCGGTGCTGTGGAGTCCACACCTGGCACACAGCCTCCTCACCCCACCCTCGGGAAATGTACTCAATGTTTTTCTGGGTAACTCAGAGTTGGTAGTATTTATACATTTGAGGGTCTCAAAAGCCCTTGAAACTCACCAAAGTCTATAAAGGCCGAGTTCTATAGTGACAGTGTGCGCTTTCCGGGCAGAGCCTGCTGAGTGGCCTGCCCCATCCCCTGGCTGCCAGGCTGGCTCCGAGCCTTTTGTCTAGCTCTGGGGGTGTGCTTATGCATCAAGCGTTGTGCGGATGTGGAGAGGCGGCTATGACCTCACTGGGCTCACACGACACTGGGGACATCGGCCTTGACCACACAAGTCTCCATGCATGCGTGGAGAGGGCGGCTATGACCTCACTGGGCTCACACGACACTGGGGACATCGGCCTTGACCACACAAGTCTCCAGGTCAGGGGTGCTGTGTTGTGAACACTGGCACACAGTTCATTTAATTCAAAACTTGAAGGATGAGGAGGAGTTGACTAAGTGCCTTGCAAGGCAAAGCGCTGAGTCAAAGGATTAGCATACCCAGACCTGGAAACACAGGCGCAAGCAGGTGGGATCACGTAAGGAAAGGTGTAACCTATCCAAGCCTCAGTTTCTCACCAGGAAAATGGGAAGGGCAAGGTGGACTACCTCTAAGGGCTACCCTGAGGCTGAAGTGGCCACCACCGGTACTTCACAGAGCTGCTGTTCCCTCATGTCCCAAGCCCATCAGCAGTGACCCCTTGGGTCCCCTGTCTGGGGTCCCGGTCCTTCCAGAGTCCTTGCCAGGAGCCCGCATCCAGATGCTTCCTCGATGCTGCACAGCTTTGCCGACCTGCAGGCAGCTTCCTGGTACTGCCTGTTAGTAGGGACCCCCCTTCCTGCTCCAGGCCTCTGTGCTGACAGAAAAGGTGCTTCTCCCAAATGCTATCTTCTTGCCGTTTCTTTAACTGTTGCGATAAACCAATTCCCCTCTAAGGGTGATCTAGTTCCAAATTCCGCCCAAGCCGGGGTAAAGTAAAATGGCCCCAAAGGTCTGGGTATATTCCAGATGATCAAGTTCCATCCAAGCTAATTACCACATCCTTACTTGGGCTGTGCCTATGTGGAAGAACGGAAGCTCACTCTTCAGCACGGAATCTCCTAGATTCACGGGGGAGATTAATACGTTAGGTTAATCGTGTGTGTCCATGTGGTGCATGTGTATGTGTGGGCTGCAGGTGTGTATGTATTTGAAGGTCAGGGGACACACTCAGGACTTGGTCTTCAGGAAGCCCTCCACTATTTTGTCTGTTTGTTGAGATAGGATCTCTTATTAGCTCAGAACTCCACCAAGCAGATGGACCCAGCCAACCAGTCCAGGGATCCTGCTGTGTCTGGTTCTCATCACACCATCCCCGGGATTTAAGCATTCACTTGACTTTTTACGTGGGTTCTGGGGGTTGAACTCAGGTCCTCATGCCAATGAGCAGACACACTGGTCATGATGGGCGGGGGGTGGGGGGGGAGCGCAGGGGGCGGGGTTCGCAAGGCTTTAGCCAGGTGTGGCAGGCTAACAGCTTCTCCCTGGTGGTACCTGGTGTTTTGCCTCTATAAATGCTAAGCTGTTTCCCTGAGCCAAAGGACTGCACTGTCTCTGGTGACCTGGCCAAGGTACCAGGTGCTTCCCAGGTCAGGATTCAAAGCTTTAGACCTATTCTTTAGCAGTAAGGGCTGGGTACCCCTTCTGAGTGTCTCTGTATCCCAAGCTAACAGCCTAGAGCAAACAGGTGTGCTGCGATGCTCTGTCCTCTGAAGGAAACCAGGCTCCAGTCCCTCTGTCAGCTGCAGAAAGCCCTCCCCCTCCCTGCTGCGAAGCTGACAGGTGAAGGGGCCAGTCAGCAAAGGGTCTACCTTGTGGACTGAGGCTGCTAGGGAACATCATGGTACCAGTCACTAGGCTGCGCTCAGTCCCCCACAAACCGCTGAACTTTCTTTGCTTTCAAGATTTAATCCTTGCTTTTTATTAACTTGGACATGCTGCGTGTGGGTTTGGCTCCTTGCATAACCACGCCATTACGGGTCTCTCAGATCAATATTTTACTCACCTTCGATAAGATGGGTTATTTCCACCAAGTCAGACATTGTGGTTTGATTTGTGTGTTTTAAGATCAGCCCGTGGGATCTGGGGGTGCTGATATTTCTGTGCTCTAGGATTTTGGAGATGCTCCTGGAAGCGGCTCCTGCAATTATGTAGCACCTGGAAGCAAGTGCGTTGCAGATGCTGTCCCACTGTTCAGAGTCCTGGCAAATATTTAAGAGATGGTCATTGTAACACATTGAACACCTTCACGGAACAACAGGGTAACAGCATATAATCAAATCACACACTTGTTCTGAGACACATTTCCTAGGCATCTGTGCTTTAAGGACCCCTGTGTCACTGTCCTACAAATTAGCAAGCTTCATGGAGAGACGCTGCAAGCAATTTCATTTGCGCCTAAAGCTCTTGTGGGAAAACAAAACAAAAGAAAACCAGACAAAAACATTAGTGCCTTGAGTGTGACACCTCCCCCCCACCACCCTCCCATTATGGTGCTCTCTGAGCCCAGGGCATCCTGTCTGCTGTTCTGTCTGCAGTGTGGTTAAACGCTGGCTGCTTTTTCTCAGTTCCTTCAATGGAACAAACAAACAAAAAACTGAAAAAGAGCCTGCAAGGGCCTTGCCCATCTTTCCTGGTTAACTGGTCATTGGTACCAATGATGGTGAGACCACTGTATGACATGAAATATTTAATTAGATGCATATACCTACATATACACAAAGTTATCCTGTCCCCTGGACCGGATCCCAAGCCATCCCATATTTGCTGAGTGAACAGGTGAGTCCTATCGTGTTGACAAAGCTCTGGTCAGTCTCAGGACTGTCATCACAAGGCCCAGTGAGGCCCTGAGCTCAGCTCTATTTTCTGAGAGTTCAGTGAGTATTATAGGCTGCGAAAGGGTCAGAACAGAGCTGGGAAATCCTTGAAACTCCAAATTAGATCTAGCTTTCCTATTGTCTGTAAACGGATTAGTTGTCTCAGAGAGGATATCTGTTCAATATACAGATGGTTCTCAAATTCGTAAAGTCAAGAACTCCAGTTTTGGATGTGGTCTTCCTCGGACTTTACATGACCCTCCTTAGGTGCATCCATTTGAATACGCTGTAAAACCTCAGGATCTCAAACCTTCCAGAAGTGTAGCTGTGTTACTTTTATGTGTATGCAGTAACTGCCTTAGGCTGAGAAATATCTGGCTTCATAAAAGTCCTGTTTCCATGAGCACGTGAAAATGATATATGATTAACCTATCGAAGCACCGGTTGGCACAGCAGGACAGTTTCCATCAGTCAGACTGCTGGTAAATACACAGGTACTCCTGAAGGGCTTGAGAATGGCTCGTTTCATTTCACAGACGGGCACGCTCCTAGGTAATTGTGTTTCTGCTATTCATTTGCTTAGTAAGTGCCTTTTCATAAATGCCAAAACAAAGCACCCAGCCCCAGCCCAAATTACAACACGTGCTCAGCGACAGGCGCCAGAAGGATGGGGTTTTGACTCCGCTTTGTTATAAAATCTGGAAGGTGAGACGCCTTACTTTATTGGGTGTAAATACATGCTGTAAGACAGGAAAGGTGGGCCCTGCTTACCTCCTTCCTGAAAGGATCAATTAAGGCAATGATGGAGGGGTACTTGTTGAGCAGATCCACGTACAGGTCCACCATCTCGGCTGCGGTCTTGTACGTGCCCACCATCACTTCGTACTTCCCTTTGCTCTGCCGTGTGTATGGGAGGGAGAAAGGACGAGTTCTTCAGACAGCAAAGACGCCATTCAAACTCATCCTCGTTCATACCAATGGTGATAAACTAGCTCTTCCCAAGGCCCATCCTGCTTAAGAGCTATGCACCGTTCTTTAACTCTGCACACACACAAACTATCAGGTCCACAGTGGGAGGAGAATGGCTCTTTATTTCGGTTGATGGCATGGTAGTGCAGGCCTCCAGATGCCTGGGTAGGTAGGCGCACAATGACACAGGCCCGTGAGCTGCCAGCGATGCAGACTTGCCCACTCCAGAACCCACTGTTGTCTAACTCACAGCCAGCTCGACTTGTTTCCCTTTCTGTAAACATAATGAACTCTGAGATCAGGGTGAAGCTTTCGTGCACTAACACCCAACATGAGTGACAAGTGTCCTGGGGAGGCCTCTCCTCCCCGGGTCGCCTGCCACTTACAGGGGAAGCCACACTGTGCTGTATGGAAGGTTCTGGTGCGTGACTACTCATTTGATTTCTGCAGAGACTCATGACTTTTAAGTACGGGAGTAAACAGGTTGGGGATCCAGTTTAGTCCTGTAAGACGAAGCAGCTTGCTGTCAAGTTTGTGGCCAGGGGTGGCAGCAGAGATGCTTAGGGTAGGGAAGGAGGTGGCTAGGAAGAGGGGTGGTTTGCTTTGCTAATGGCCTCCTGCCATTCCAGCTAATAGAATGGACTCTACTGGAACTAAGCAGGTTCCTAAGAAGTCCACAGTTAAAAGGATTTTCTACCTTTTTCACATTAAAAAGCAGCAAGAAGTTTTAGCTTCTATAATGAAAAGCTTAAAAATCCTGTCTTGTCAGTGAAGAAATGCTAATGACTTTGAACTAACATTATTGTAAGAATTATCTGATATCAAGCTAATACATTTTACTGAATATAAGCAATAAATACCCATTCTAGTTAACACTCGAAGTCAGTATGTTCATAGTTCTGGGTATACGTTGCTGATGAAAACATGCAATTATTTTTCTTAATGGTATGCCTAGGAACCAATCATTACGTGAAGAATAGGAAATTACTTTAAACATCCCTTTATGTGCTTGGTTTCTTTAGGAAGTAAAATGACTTCTAGAAATCAGCCAAAAGTTAGGGTTCTTCTGTATGCTCAAAATTTTCTTTGTGGTGAAAGGCAGAATCACAGTTAAGTGAAATCCTGCTCGCCACATCTCCTGAGCCCGACATCAATTACCAAGTCGGCCCTAGCGCGACTCAGTTTGACGGGCATTTTGCACGGCTGAGAACGGCATTGGTGCATCTGGAAATGGGACGTGTGTGCAAGAATGTAAAGGAGGGAACCGACTAGATTTCCTGACAGACTCGCAGGAATGGAGGTGAGCTCCTGCTGTAGCCTGGGGAAGCAAGGGACAGTTCCCGTTTCCTGTTTCTCTGTATAGGTGAAATGACTGGCCCAGGCTGGGGTGATAATGTATTTAGTTGAGATAAAAGCGCATTCCTCATAAGCTTAACAAGTCGGGGTGTGACTCGGTGGCGGGGTGCTTGCCCAGCATGTGTGAAGTCCCGGGGTTCCGGGCTCTGCTGAAAATGGACCCTCATTTCATGCTTTACAAATTCAGCTTTTACCAACCAAATGACTCACGCTCACAAAACACATGAGACTGTTGGATTATTCCCGACAGCCTTCATGATTACACTGCAAATCACACAACTAAATAGGTCCCTAAGAAGTCCATAAATGAAGGGACTGTGTTCTTTCTTCACTTTTAAAACTTAAGTTTTAACGTGTCGATTTTAACTGCAGAACTTGCACATATAATCAGTATATTTTTACGTTGCTTTAAAATTAATAGTACGTTACTTTCTAGTCCTACCTAATTTGGCCTTTTCGACTCCATTTCGATTTATGGATACGTGAGAGTATCTGTTCAGAAAATTTCAGGCAAGTTCTAACTTAAAGGCCATGTTCCGTAAACGAGGTGGCTGTCCTGGTGTGGAGACTTACATAGTCCATCAGCTCGTGCCCAGCGCAGTTGATGGCTAGATGTAGGTTCAGTCCCAGTTCTAACCCCAGATTCGAACAGATTCCTTGAAGCAGCAGCAGTGGCTGTTCTACAGTGTCATAGTTAATGATTAAACAGCCGAGATGAGACATCTTGCCAGTGATCGGTTGCTGCAAAATCAAAGGAAAAAAGAAAAAAAGACACAAGTCAGCACAGTGCGTTAAGTGTCTTGGAACACCCTGGGATAGACACGGGTTCTAACTGGACACAGGTCTCCAAAGATCGCCTACTTTTGGTGACCCACCCCGTCCCCAACCCTATGTGGCTTTTCTTTCTTCAGTGCACCTAGCTTGTCTGCCTAATTGGCTTCTGCCCTCGTACACTGGGCTAACCTGAGCCACAACCACCAGGCTATCCCTGGAAACACTCATGGATCGCTAACTCGGTCAAGCCTCCTCTTCCAAACCTGCTTTCTTACGTTAGGCTAGGTTTTCCTTTTGGTGGGCATAACTGTTAATTTTTTTAAATTAGGGCTAACGAGATGATTCGGTGGGCAAAGGCACATCCCACCGACCCTGGCACCCAAGTGCCACACGGTGGAAGGAGAGACCCAACCCCTCCAGCAGGTCTCTGGCCTCCACGAGTGTGGACGCCACCTTTCGCCTTCCCCTCTGTTGTGACACAGGGCCCATCTCCACATTCGCCACTCTGCTGTCTGTGGGACGGTCTCTCTCCCAGGCTTCACCTGCAGGGCCGGGTTCAGTCCTGCTAGTCATAAAGGTAGTCCTGTGCTCTTAAGATCTCAGCTGGCTGAGGAAACCTGCAGCCAGGAAGAGGAAGACTGAGGCCCCGGCTCTGCACTGGCACTCTCGGAGCAAAGTCACCGTGTTCTTTCTCTTAGACTTCGTCCTGGTCTTGGAAGCAAAAGACCAAGGGGAGAGAAGGGAGCAGGGCCCGACAGAGAGAAGCCACGCCCACCTGACCTCTCTTGCTTCCCTCGTGCCCTTTTTTGGTCTCTGGTTTTGGAGATGGGGGCTGTGGGAAGAGAAGAGAAAGGAAAATGTACCACTTGGTATATTCAGACATCCTGGCAGCCAGCAGAGCTGTGGGCCCTGCGACTGGTCATTCTTCGAGCTCGGTCTTCCACACTGCGCGGCTCACTCCCTGGCACGAGCATACGAAGCTGGCCACAGTACACACAGAGGGATCACCCCAACAGTGCCTTCGTAAACCCCAAACGATGTCTCCAACTCAAGTGCGTCTTTGGTTCACCCTCTCATTCTCACCTGCACACCCATTCTTCTCAAAGCACCCACCACCACATCAGGAACTGCTGGTGTGCGTCCTTTTGGGCGCCAGGATGACAAGTCCTGACCTTGGGGACCGCTGCCTGCCACCGTGGGATTTGCTTTCACAGGCCTGGTATTCACATTGTAAATTCAAGGTGGATTTGGATTTTGGAGAGAGCCAAGTATCTTTTTTTATAAACCCTAAAGGATGATCTCAGCAAAGAGCCAGTTGTCTCAAAAACTAAAATGGGATTCTCAATACCCCCAGAAGACGGATCCACTGCCAATGGGCAATGCATTGGGTCGGAGTTAGCTTCAGCCGTCAACCTGGGGGGACCCTCACCTGAAGAACTGCCCAGATCAGTCTGGCCTGTGCCATGTCTGCAGGGCCTTTTCTTTCCATTTCTCTCCTTTTCTTCTTTCTTTTCTTTTTTATTTTTTTCTTTCCTTCCTTCCTTCCTATCTTTCTTCTTTCTTTTTTCTTTTTTTTTTTTTGAGACAGTATCTCTGTGTAACCCTGACTGTCCTGGAACTCACTCTGTAGACCAAGCTGGCCTCCAACTCAGAGATCTGCCTGCCTCTGCCTCCCGAGTGCTGGTACTAAAGGTAAGCGCCACTGCCAGGCAGTGGGGCCTTTCTTAATTGCTGACCGCTGTAGGAAGGCCCGGGCAGCGCTCCCTTCTTTCTAAGGTGACTTTTGCAGGCCTCCCACCAGGACGATCAGTCCCCTCTGCCTGGGACCCCTCTGTCCTTTGTCCTAGTCCTTCCTAGTGTCCAGTCACCTATCTAGAGGTGACCCCTCCTCTCCTGCTCACCCCGTCATGGCCCTGGCTGGGTTTGTGCACAGTCATTTTTTTCCCCTTGTAATTTAAACAGGCCCAGTGTTGTTGGTTCGATTTAATGGACACAGATAATGTTAGTCGTTTTAAAGTACTGACTACAAACCACAAAAGAAAGACAGTTGAACAAGCCAGAGGAAGCAAACCAGTAAGCAGCATCTCTCCATGGCTTCTGCTCCAGGTTCCTGCTTGAGCAGGACAGACCCTACTGTAGGTCAGGACCTACAGTCCTAGCTTCCCTTGGTGACGGAAGTCTAAGCCAAATCAACCTTTTCCTCCTAGGCTGCTTTTTCGGTCGTGGTGTTTCCTGCAGCAACAGGAAAGCAAACTACAACTCAAAGCAAACACATGCATTTTCTCCACAGCAGAAGTAGCAATGCTGATTTAGTTCCAACGTGAGCTACAAGCTGGCTCCTTTACATACCGTCTCCATTGCTTTGTTAATTTGCTTCTGAATTTCCAGAAGGAGCTGTATGCCCTGTAAGCAGAACAACTATGATGTACAGCTGCAGTCTGCAGATTTTACATATGAAACTCATACCCTGACAATACTACTCATGGACTCCCTGCTGACGACTGCCAGTTAGTGGTCTTACTTGATGAGAGGGAGGAAAGTTAATCTCTGACCTCCTGTTGGCTAAGTGTGTGACTGGCTCTGCCCTGGCATCTTCACTGTGAAAACTGTTTAAGTGTTCTTTATCATACTCTCTTGGCTAGGTTGGACTGCACTGCAAATACCCGTCACAGGTCTCCAAGGAGGCCTGGCTAAGTTAGTTTGAATCCCCGTTGCCGAAGAAGTAGAGTACCAGGGCTGGAGAGGGCTCATCCAGAGAGCACCTGTCTTTTCAGGGGACGTGGGTTCATTTCCCAGCATCTGCATGGTGGCTCACAGTTGTCTGTACTTCCAGTTCCAGAGAACCCAACACCCTCTTCTGGCCTCCTCGGGCAGTGTATATACATGGCACACAGACATATATATGCAGGCCAAACACCCACACACATGAAATATATCTTTAAGAGGAGGAAGGGGAGAAAGCATGGTCTGGAGGGAGGATGCCTGTACACAAGCATGAAGAAGGGTGCCATGCAGAGTGCCCTGGAGCTGGAAGAGCACAGCAGACAGCGAAGAGGAGGGCCTGCAACAGGGTCTGAATATGATCTGACAGAGTCTGACAGCTGATGTGTCACAAACTCTAGTCACCCTGAAATTCATAAATTGTGTAATAATAATTGTGTTTGAACAGATTCTTTACAAAGAAAGCAAGTGAAACTTTTATGAAGCTTATTTCCACTACTCACTGCAGGGGGGTGGGTGGGTAGGGACTCCTCTGCTTTTTCTGAAAGCATTCACCATAGACTACAAACCTTAAGTAGCTATTTCTAATGCCTCATTTGGTTAAGGGGCATATTGGCTCTTTCAGGGTGCTGAAGGGCAATGTAGATACCACCAGCACAGCCCCTGAGATGTGAAGCTTTGGGATAGGATGCACTCATTCCACAAATAAGCACTAAACCTCCCTTGGGTGCTGGGCCGCCCACTAGCCTGGAGTTCTTAACACAGTGGGTTGTTGGGAAGCACAGGTTTCTGCTTGCTACGACCAATAAATAAAGCATATAGACCAGAAACTAAAGATACTTTCAGTATGCTCAGATGATAGCTTTTTGACGCGAGTCACTAATACAAGCCAAGGCTGTACCAGCCAGATCTCCAAGAGGGTCTGTTCCCTTTTGTTTGAGTTCTTGTTTTCTTCCTACTTACTTGATTTCCTAAGATACTTCATGTATTTAATTCACTTTCCCTTGATCTATTCTAAAATTCACCGATGGAGGATTTGGGCGGGGGTGGGGGGCAGGTAGGAAAGGCGTCTTAGCTGATACCAGGTACCTGTTTGGTTGTTAATCCAGGATGGGGTATACAAATCAATTCTTTCATTAAATTTAGCTTCCCAGGTGATGACTTCCCGCAGCAGAGTATGGATCCCATCAGCAAAGGCATGGTGAAGGTGGATTGCTGCTCCTGAAATGCCGGGAAAGCAGGGAGCATGAGCAGGCCGTTCACAGGCACCGCCACACTGCAGGCTCCTCGGGTGACGGACATGACAGCTACTAACCTGGCCGTGCTTCAGTAACGCGATGTTTACGTACAGAGGAATGTTGGCCAGGCTGGCACTGGTTTTGGCAACAGCCAGTGACACGGCTCCTATGGCCATGCTGCCGGGCAGGACCGATTCGGGGGGTTCTGCAGGCGGGATGTCTGTAACAGTGTCCCTCCGTCCTGGAGAAGAAAGCACAGAGAAAGGGTTCCTTTCTAGAAGTCTCACTGTAATAAAACCACATTTTCTCAAGGCTGCACTCACAGAAGACCCAGCAGAGGAAAGGGTGAGGGCCAAGGCTGGATCCCCCTTCCTAGCTCCCAGGGATTTTCAGATTTGCTCACTTAGCAGTGCTCAGCTGTCCTCAGCCGTGGATTCCGCCCCACTCGCCACGGAGTTCGTCCACCGTCATATGACGTAGATACTACTACTCCCATGTTTGCACATAAGCAAGCTGGGATTTGTTGTGGCTGAGAGACCGTGACACACTGACTGCCCGGTTTGATACAGGAAGTAGTGCGGACTCGATTTAAAGTCCAGATGTCGCCCTGGCCGCCATGTACCTCCTCGTGTGCTCACCTAACTTGCTGTCTTTCTCTAAACCCAAAGCAATGCTTTGCTCTGTATTTGGCTACTATCCCTAGAGAACCCTAAGCCCAGCAGTCTACCCAGAATCCTCACCCAGCTTCACTCTACCAGCAGCCCTGTCCGTTCTGGCACCCGAGTCCCTCCTGCACCTCAGCCTCCTGTTCCTCCCCACAGCTAGGTCCTCAGTGCAGACAAGACGCACGGGTGCTCAGTTCATGTAAGTAGTTTCCCTTCCCTTACGCTCTCGGTTCCGTGTGAGAGTCGAAAGCAACTGCCAAGAGAACACTCGTGGTGTACACTCATGGTGGACACTCGTGGTGGACACTCGTGGTGGACACTCGTGGTGGACACTTGTGGTGGACACTCGTGGTGGACACTTGTGGACACTCGTGGTGGACCCTTGTGGTGGACACTCGTGGTGGATCCTCGCGGTGGACACTCGTGGTGGACCCTCGTGGTGGACCCTCGTGGTGGACACTTGTTGGTGGACACTCGTGGTGGACCCTCGTGGTGGACCCTACCCTACCATAGCTCGGCAGTGTCCACACCCTCTGGGGAAACACTGCTCTAGCGTAATTCTGCTTTGGTCAGCTCTGTTCCCCTCTGAACCCCAGCAGCAGGACCTTGTTTTCATTGCCTCTGACGCTCCTTCCTGGTCTGGTGTCTTACTTAATGACCCCCAGTTTTTTATGGGGTGTTGGGATGTGCCTGGGGTGGTGGGAGCAACCAGCAGTTGTGGCAGGATGAAGAAAGCATGGCAGGAGCCCTCAGGAGTGGGTGATGCTAGGGGCAACTCTGGTATTGACAGACTGGAGGGGCCACCGGGAGCAGCGGGCATACTGGAGGGAAGATACATAAAACATTGATATGCAGATCGATCCCGTGTCTATCAAAGCGGACTCTTTATCACGGGATGCCTCAAGGAAACTTAGGGGAAATGCAAATTCCTGCCCTCCAGTTCCCAGCTCTTCTTACACCCTCCCCACAGCACCCCCCCCACAACCCCCCACATAACCCCCCTGCTATTTAAGGCATTGCGTTCAGCAAGTGCTCACCTATGAATAAGCACAATCATCTTATTTCTCAAATAGAAATGGAGGGCAGAGTGGGACAGGCCCCGTCTGCCCAACACAGCCGCTTCAGGGGCGGCTGTGGAGCCGGCAAGCCACTCACCTGGCTTCTGCCCTTTCTTTTTGGAGGGAGGCGGAGGAGGAGGTGGCGGCGGCGGAGGAGGAGGAACCTGCACTGGCTCCTCTGGGCTCCTTTCCAATTCCTTTCTCTCTCTGTCTTCTTGCACTTTATCCTCAAAGAATCTCCTGATGGCGAGAAATAGAAGACTTTACGCTGGGATGTCATGTTTCAAACTGACCCTGGCGTTTCAATAATGACTTTTTAAGCTAATGAAGAACAAATTAGCTTCAATTTCCACGGCTAAAAAAGGAATGATGGTATTAAAACTAATTTTTTTTTTTTAAGAATCAAAATTCATTTTTTCCTGGAAAGTAACGCTTTCCGGGTGCTCATCATTTAGATTATTTGAGCTCTTTTATATTCTCAAAACAAAATTTGAAGATATAATTTGATTAAAGGCTACTGGATTTCCTTTTTATATAAATGACATTCCGCAGCTAAACCATTCAAGAATCCTTAGTGAAAACTTTTTTTTTTTTACAAAAATAGATGTCTTTTCCTTTTCCCCTTTTCAACAGATTTATTTTTAAGTGTGTGTGTGTGCGCGTGCGCGCCTGTGTGCGCACACAGTTGCCCGCGAAGGCCGGAGGCGTCCAGTCCCCCAAGAGTTGGGCATATGTGGCTGTGAGCTGCCCAGCGTGAGTGCTGGGAACTCAACTTGGGTGCTCTCCAGGAGCCGGCTGAGTTCTTTAACTGCTGATCCATCTCTCCGGTCCCCCTTGTTCCTTGTGATGAGGGTCAGGTGCATGTGACTTAAGACGAGCATGTATAAAAGCTTTTGGGAAATCTCTAGCAGACACAACTATATAACATTTCGGCACTGCAAAAAGACAACAGTTAAGCCCGGCTCTGGTGGCGCATGCCTTTAACCCCAGCACTTGCAGAGGCAGGTGGAGCTCTGAGTTCAAGGTCAGCCTTGTCTACAGAGGGAAAGAGAATACCTTCCAAAGACCATAAATACATACTTAAATAAATGATGAAAAAGAAGAAAACATCCCATAAAGTCATTTCGTGGCAACATGGAAATCAGATCGTATTTGCATTAGAGTCATTAATCCTGATTCGGTGGGGGAAATGCTTCTAAAGAACTGAAGGACACTAGCTGCTGACACTCTTCCTGTAAGACTTCAAAAGTACTGCACCCACACCTCTTTCTCATCCCTTTCAAAGGATCTCTCGCCCCTTTCCCTCTCTCTCTCTCTCTCTCCCCTCTCTCCCTCTCTCTCCATCTGCCTCCAGCTCCAGCTATTTATCTCCCCTCTATGGAAGAAAAAGAGATCAACAAAAAGCAAGATTCAGAAACAGAAGAACATGAAGCAGTCCAGAGGGGAGCTTTGGGAGGCAGAGCTCCAGGAGAAGAAAGGACGTGACAGAGTAGAAGCTGCCACAAAAACAACACAAGTGAGCATGCAGCATTTGAAACTCACGAAGGTTGGCATCCCGCTCTGACACACAGAGCAATGTGACGTTGCACATGGGGAAGCAGTAGGACCACGGGGGCTGCAGCTGACCTCCCTGGCTGAGGGTGTGGGAGCCCTCCCCCTTCACAAAGGTAATTCTAAGCCATCAATCAGTGTGGCATTGAATAACGCTTATGCAGCCCCACCCAGTTCTCTGATTTTAAGAGCTAAAAACGCTTAATCCAGCCAAAGGTAGCGACAGAGGGCTGGAGGGCAACAGCCACCATGCCCACAGGGTAGGTCTGAAGGGCTCAAAGGTGGCCGCAAAGAGAGGGCAGGACAGTCTCTGGATTTGTAACCTGGTCTTTACCCTTAGGACGTTTTTCAATGACCCAGGGAAGTTCTGTGCAGAAGAGATGGACAGGCCCTGTGTAACCTTACACGAAGACAGTGAAGTAAGGGGACTTTCTAGAGAAAACCAGACTTCAGGGAACGCTTGTGGCTTCAACTTGCTTCTTAGAATGTTTCCCCAACTCAAAATTCTACAGCCCAGCTTCTTAATCTGCTGCTCAACCCCCCCACCCCCAACACACACACACACACACACACACACACACACACACACACACACACACACACACATGGTCATGTAAATGAATGCTAGGGGTTGTAAACTATTCGGTAACAGTAAAAGGGTTCTTAACATGTTATGACTGAAAATTAATTCTAAATCACACACATAATGAGTTTGAGATGTTTGGGCAGCTCTTGCTCACCCGTGCATGCTGCATGCTGTGACTGGGCAGCGCTTGCTCACTGCATGCTGCATGCTGTGACTGGGCAGTGCTTGCTCACCCGTGTTGCAGGCTGTGACCGGGCAGCGCTTGCTCACTGCGAGCTGTAACCGGGCAGTGCTTGCTCACTGCATGCTGTGACTAGGAGTGCTTGCTCACTGCACGCTGTGACTGGGCAGTGCTTGCTCACCCATGCTGCATGCTGTGATTGTGCAGTGTTTGCTCACTGCATGCTGTGACTGGGCAGTGCTTGCTCACTGCACGCTGTGCCTGGCAGTGTTTGCTCACTGCACGCTGTGACTGGGCAGTGCTTGCGCACTGCACGCTGTGACTGGGCAGTGCTTGCTCACTGCACGCTGTGACTGGCAGTGCTTGCTCACCCATGCTGCATGCTGTGATTGGGCAGTGTTTGCTCAATGTATGCTGTGACCGGGCAGTGCTTGCTCATTGCATGCTGTGACCGGGCAGTGCTTGCTCACCCATGCTGCATGCTGTGATTGTGCAGTGTTTGCTCACTGCATGCTGTGACTGGGCAGTGCTTGCTCACTGCACGCTGTGACTGACAGTGCTTGCTCACCCATGCTGCATGCTGTGATTGGTCAGTGTTTGCTCAATGTATGCTGTGACTGGACAGTGCTTGCTCACTGCACGCTGTGACTGACAGTGCTTGCTCACCCATGCTGCATGCTGTGATTGTGCAGTGTTTGCTCACTGCATGCTGTGACTGGGCAGTGCTTGCTCACTGCACGCTGTGACTGGCAGTGTTTGCTCACTGCACGCTGTGACTGGGCAGTGCTTGCGCACTGCACACTGTGACTGGGCAGTGCTTGCTCACTGCACGCTGTGACTGGCAGTGCTTGCTCACCCATGCTGCATGCTGTGATTGGGCAGTGTTTGCTCAATGTATGCTGTGACCGGGCAGCGCTTGCTCACTGCATGCTGTGACCGGGCAGTGCTTGCTCACTGCACGCTGTGACTGGACAGTGCTTGCTCACTGCACGCTGTGACTGACAGTGCTTGCTCACCCATGCTGCATGCTGTGATTGGGCAGTGTTTGCTCAATGTATGCTGTGACTGGACAGTGCTTGCTCACTGCACGCTGTGACTGACAGTGCTTGCTCACCCATGCTGCATGCTGTGATTGGGCAGTGTTTGCTCAATGTATGCTGTGACTAGGCAGTGCTTGCTCACTGCATGCTGCATGCTGTGACTGGGCAGTGCTTGCTCACCCGTGTTGCATGCTGTGACCTAGGAGTGCTTGCTCACCCATGCTGCAGTCTGTGACTGGGCAGCGCTTGCTCACTGCATGCTGTGACCGGGCAGTGCTTGCTCACTGCATACTGTTATCGGTCAGTGCTTGCTCACTGCATGCTGCATGCTGTGACTGGGCAGTGCTTGCTTACCCGTGTTGCAGGCTGTAATTGGGCGGCGCTTGCACATTGCATGCTGTGACTGGCAGTGCTTGCTCACCCATGCTGCATGCTGTGATTGGGCAGTGTTTACTCAATGCATGCTGTAATTGGCAGTGCTTGCTCACCCATGCTGCATGCTGTGACTGGCAGTGCTTGCTCACCCATGCTGCATGCTGTGATTGGGCAGTGTTTGCTCAATGTATGCTGTGACTGGGCAGTGCTTGCTCACTGCATGCTGTGACCGGGCAGCACTTGCTCACTGCATGCTGTGACTGGGCAGCGCTTGCTCACTGCACGCTGTGACCGAACAGTGCTTGCTCACCCATGCTGCATGCTGTGATTGGGCATTGTGTTTGCTCAATGTATGCTGTGACTGGGCAGCACTTGCTCACTGCATGCTGTGACTGGGCAGCGCTTGCTCACTGCACGCTGTGTGACCGAACAGTGCTTGCTCACTGCATGCTGTGACCGGGCAGTGCTTGCTCACCCATGCTGCATGCTGTGATTGGGCAGTGTTTGCTCAATGTATGCTGTGACTGGGCAGCGCTTGCTCACCCATGCTGCATGCTGTGATCTAGGAGTGCTTGCTCACTGCAAGCTGTGACCGGGCAGCACTTGCTCACTGCATGCTGTGACTGGGCAGCGCTTGCTCACTGCACGCTGTGACCGAACAGTGCTTGCTCACTGCACGCTGTGACCGGGCAGTGCTTGCTCACCCATGCTGCATGCTGTGACTGGCAGTGCTTGCTCACCCATGCTGCATGCTGTGATTGGGCAGTGTTTGCTCAATGCATGCTGTGACTGGGCAGTGCTTGCTCACAGCATGCTGCATGCTGTGACTGGGCAGTGCTTGCTCACCCGTGTTGCAGGCTGTAATTGGGCAGCACTTGCACACTGCACACTGTGACTGGGCAGTGCTTGCTCACTGCACGCTGTGACTAGGACTGCTTGCTCACCCATGCTGCAGGCTGTGACTGGGCAGCGCTTGCTCACTGCATGCTGTGACTGGCAGTGCTTGCTCACCCATGCTGCATGCTGTGATTGGTCAGTGTTTGCTCAATGTATGCTGTGACACTGGGCAGTGCTTGCTCACAGCATGCTGCAGGCTGTAATTGGACAGCGCTTGCTCACTGCACGCTGTTACTGGGCAGCACTTGCTCACTGTACGCTGTGACTGGCAGTGCTTGCTCACCCATGCTGCATGCTGTGATTAGGCAGTGTTTGCTCACTGCATGCTGTGACTGGGCAGTGCTTGCTCACCCGTGTTGCATGCTGTGATCTAGGAGTGCTTGCTCACCCATGCTGCAGGCTGTGACTGGGCAGCTCTTGCTCACTGCAGGCTGTGACCAGGCAGCGCTTGCTCACTGCACGCTGTGACTGGGCAGTGCTTGCTCACCCATGCTGCATGCTGTGACTGGGCAGTGCTTGCTCACCTGTGTTGCAGGCTGTGACTGGGCAGCGCTTGCTCACTGCAGGCTGCATGCTGTGACTGGGCAGTGCTTGCTCACCCGTGTTGCATGCTGTGACCCGGGCAGCGCTTGCTCACTGCACGCTGTGACTGAGCAGGCCTTGCTCACTGCATGCTGCATGCTGTGACTGGGCAGTGCTTGCTCTCCCATGCTGCAGGCTGTGTGACTGGGCAGCGCTTGCTCACTGCAGGCTGTGACTGGGCAGCGCTTGCTCACTGCAGGCTGTGACTGGCAGTGCTTGCTCACCCATGCTGCATGCTGTGACTGGGCAGTGCTTGCTCATGCTGCACTGCTCTGACCGGGCAGTGCTTGCTCACCCATGCTGCATGCTGTGACTTGGGGCAGTGTTTTGCTTCAATGTGATGCTGTGACTGCGGCAGCGCTTGCTCACAGCAGTGCTGGCCATGCTGTGACTGGGCAGTGCTTGCTCAACCATGTTGCAGGGCTGTCAATTGGGGCAGCGCTTGCTCACTGCAGTGCTTGCTTGACTGGGCAAGCACTTGCTCACCGTACGATGCTTGTGACTAGTGATGTGCTTGCTCAACCCATGCTGCCTATGCACTGTGATTAAGCTGACTGTGACAGGGCTTGCTCACTGCATGTGCTGCATGCATGTGACTGGCAGTGCTTGCTCACCCATGCTTGCATGCTGTGATTGGGCTGTGTTTGCTCAACTGCATGCTGTGAATGGGCTCAGTGCTTGCTCACTGCATGCTGCTTGCTGTGACTTGGCATTCCTTGCTTACCCGTGTTGCAGGCTGTAATTGGGCAGCGCTTGCTCACTGCAGGCTGTGACTGGGCAGCGCTTGCTCACTGCAGGCTGTGACTGGGAGTGCTTGCTCACCCATGCTTCAGGCTGTGACTGGGCAGCACTTGCTCACTGCACACTGTGACCGGGCAGTGCTTGCTCACTGCACGCTGTGACTAGGAGTGCTTGCTCATTGCATGCTGTCACTGGACAGTGCTTGCTCACTGCATGCTGTGACTGGGCAGTGCTTGCTCACTGCACGCTGTGACTGGCAGTGCTTGCTCACTGCACGCTGTGACTAGGAGTGCTTGCTCATTGCATACTGTGACTGGACAGTGCTTGCTCACTGCAGGCTGTGACTGGGCAGTGCTTGCTCACTGCACGCTGTGACTGGGAGTGCTTGCTCACCCATGCTGCATGCTGTGACTGGGCAGCGCTTGCTCACTGTACACTGTGACTAGGAGTGCTTGTTCACCCATGCTGCATGCTGTGATTGGGCAGGGCTTGCTCACTGCATGCTGCATGCTGTGACTGGGCAGTGCTTGCTCACTGCATGCTGTCACCGGGCAGCACTTGCTCACTGCATGCTGTGACTGGGCAGTGCTTACTCACTGCACACTGTGACTAGGAGTGCTTGCTCACTGCACACTGTGACTGGACAGTGCTTGCTCACTGCACGCTGTGACTGGGAGTGCTTGCTCACCTGTGCTGCATGCTGTGACTAGGAGTGCTTGCTTACTGCACGCTGTGACTGGGCAGCGCTTGCTCACTGCAATCTGTGACTGGGAGTGCTTGCTCACCTGTGCTGCATGCTATGACTTCAAAGCTACTTGCGGTCTGAACAGGGATGTGTACTTTGCACTACCCTGTTGTGGAATATTTTACTCTTGTGTGCTGTTTTGGTTTGGATGCCTTGTAGCTGGGAAGCCAGATGCCTTGCAGGATACAGGCCTTGCTTCCTACATAGTCACACCCTTGTGCTAGCCTTGAGATCTCCACAGATAGAACTAAGTGTTACAGTTGAAGGTGACCAGTCATGAGCAGGTCACAAGCAGGTCACGAGCAAAGACTCTGATCACCCCCAGCCTAGGATCATTGTGTTGTAATGAAGGCCTGGAAGAGAGAGGGAGCCGGTGAAAAGTTTAAAGGGTCTAAGGCAGAAGCAGGCGAGAGAGTTTTTAGAGAATGAAGGAGGATTTGGGGAAGAAAGATGAAGTCTCTGCCTAGCTGCCGGGTATGGGATTCCCTGAGATTTCACATGGTTTGTGATTAATAAAGAGCATTGGAAAATTCAATGCTGGACTCTTAAGCGATCGAAAGATAAATTAACACTACCCCACAACTGTCATCCCCCACAGGGCAGTGAACCTAGCCTGAAACACCTCAGATTTAAGGCTACTGCACATTACAGACTGTAGTATTTTATTGTATATCCAAGCGTCTTGATATCATAGTAGCATCATGGTTTAATTACGTAAAACAAAAACATTTATTATTGTCCCCAACAGGTAAATACTGAAGTCGTGTGTCTCTGGGTTGTAGAATGTTTGCTTCTTAAAATTGCTGCTTGAGTTGCTAACTTGAGTTTCATAAAATCTCGTCAAAGAAGGGTCAGCAGTCAAGGGCAAATGTTGTTCTCACCACCTACACGGTGGCTCCCAGCCACTTGTAGCTCCAGTTCCAGGGCATCTGATGCCCTTTTCTGGCTTGTTTGGGCACCAGGTATGGGTGTGGCACACATACATATATGCAAGCAGAAACACCCACACATTAATGAGAACAAATAGATATTTAAAAGATTTTTAAAAGTCAAAAATATCGTTAAATAAATTCTAGTTTGGGATTAGGATAGAATTTCCAATATGGTTATAAACATAAATCTGCTGTTTGGACTCTGTATTTCTGCAAAGCAGTATTCACGGCATTACAGAATCAAACGCTGGTTGGGTGAAACAGGATTGTAAGTGTTATGTGTCTCAGAAACCCCACTCCACCGGGCCGTGAAACCTAAAGGCAACAGAGAGGCATTTATACCCTGCTGTTGGGAGTCTGAAGTTGAAGCTGTACCTGAGCCTGTGGTCCACCTCTGCCTGATTGGAGGGGATCAGACCCCACAGCTTCTCTGTGATGGACTCATTGACCCACTGCAGAGCCGTGCTCACCGCCAGGACCCTTTCTGCCTCCTCTGCATCCACCACCTCTGGTAAGGCATTCTCCAGGACTTCAAAGTGGGCAGGTATCACCGTGGAGCAGACGTACTGATAAAGACACAAAGTGTTCCAGATTTTTCTGCCCCTCCCAGAAGATAGGAAGTTAAACGAGTCTAGCCTTTAACATTAATTTTATCAGGAATTTCAAGGGGGGAAACAGTATGTGATTTTCTTTGCTGTACTTGTATACTTGCTGAAGCACTCGGAAACTTCATGTAACATTTCAAATTACTCTCTTGTTAAAAACCTGGTATAAAATTCCCATCACTACCTCTCCAAAATATAGCTACAGATTTAATCATAATTATTCTCCTCTCAGAGGCTATGGAAATTTCATTTGTAACAAATAGGTAACAACATAAATTAAACTGTTTGTTTCTTATTTTTTAGATTTACGTTTGTTTTCCTGAGATAATCTCAGGTAGCTCAGGCTGGCCTTGAACTCACTATGTATAACAGAAGATAGCCTTGAAATCCTGATCTCCCTGGCCTCCACCTGCTAAGTGCTGGGATTACAGGACTGTACACCACTACATCTAGCTGTTAAATTTATTTAAATAAATTGTTTTCCTTACTTAAATTGTTATTCTACTTATCTCAAACACATAAACCCAAACACAGATCTATAGGCTGCATTGCACGGTAACTTCGGAATATTAAAGGTGCTTTTGTCTCGTTTCCTTTCTCCCCCGGGATTGTTTCAGGTTAGCATGTCCTTTCTTTATCAAAGCTACACTGAAACATAAAGCACGCTGCATTGTGACTGTATGATTCAAACTTACATGAATACCCAAGAATAAACAGCATATGGACATATATATACATACATATATATAATAATATAATATTCGCAAATATTGCATTTCAGAGCATTAAGTTTCTGCGGTTTAGACAAGGCTTGCTTGCTAATGAGTACGGAGACAGGTTGGACACATTAGAGAACACGTTAAATGGCCTCATACCTTGGGGAAATTTTGAATGATGCAGGAGATTTGAACCTGAAGAATGGGAAGTCCAGTCCATCCAGTAGGGCTTTCCCCACTACTTTGCATATAGAGGGAGGCTTCGCAAGCTTGGAAAAGTAGTTTGCCTTCACACACACACAAAAACGAAAGTCAGAAAACCGCCCTGAGTTTACCTAACAAGGCTAGGTGTATGGGATTCTGGCCCATGACCGCAGTGTTTACCTAACAAGGCTAGGTGTATGGGATCTGGCCTATGGCCGCACTGTTTACCTAACAAGGCTAGGTGTATAGGATCTGGCCCATGACTGCAGTGTTTACCTAACAAGGCTAGGTGTATGGGATCTGGCCTATGGCCGCACTGTTTATCTAACATGGCTAGGTGTATTGGGATCTAGCCTATGGCCGCACTGTTTTACCTAACAAGGCTAGGTGTATGGGATCTGGCCCATGACCGCAGTGTTTATCTAACATGGCTAGGTGTATGGGATCTGGCCTATGGTCCACACTGTTTACCTAACAAGGCTAGGTGTATGGGATCTAGCCTATGGCCGCACTGTTTACCTAACAAGGCTAGGTGTATGGGATCTGGCCCATGACCGCAGTGTTTACCTAACAAGGCTAGGTGTATGGGATCTGGCCCATCACCGCAGTGTTTACCTAACAAGGCTAGGTGTATGGGATCTGGCCTATGGCCACACTGTTTACCTAACAAGGCTAGGTGTATGAGATCTATCCGATGAAAACCTCTCCATGAGCGCCTTTCCTGGATCTGGGTTGGTCTCATCTCTGTGCTGAAACAGCCCAGTCTCTGGCACACGGGGCAGTGTGTTGGGACTCTCCACAGGAACGCAGAGACCCAGCTTAGCCCATAGGCCTGTGTCCTGTGGCAAGCCAACCGACTCCCTGATGCTCCACCCACACCGTGGAAGGCACTGGTCTCTACAACACTGTGATGCACTCAGACTTAAGACATATGAAGGGAATGGTTTTTCCCATCCACTCCCAAGCAGGCATCTGACTTTTCAATAGTGAAGACTTAATCAATGACAGTCTCACCTACCATCAGCTGATGCAGCTGATCCTGATCAAAGAGGCCTCTTGGGAACCTTAGTAATTGCAATTTTCTCTAAGTGGCAGAGCAGAAGGCATTTGTAAGAGGACCCAAGACCGCTGTGCGAGGGCTCAGCCCACCAATGGGCGGGGCCCGCCCTGGGCAGGCTCACTGGCTGGTATAAGCAAGCAGGCTGGGCAAGCCAGTAAGCAGCAGCCTTCCACGGCCACCGCTTCAGTTCCTGTCCTCAGTAACCGACTGTGACGTGGAAACGTAAGCTAAATAAACTCTTTCTTCCCCAAGCTGCTTTTGGTCAGAGTGTTGTAGAAAAGCAATAGAAAGCGAAGTAGGCTGTCCCTAACCAAGGTCTGGGAGTTCCCGTGAGTTGTACAAACCAGCGCCTGGCTGCCCAACAGCCTGGGAAGAGCACGGCGAAGCAAGGGCGAGGCTCTAGCCTTGCACACGAAGTACGCCTGAGACAAGGTTTGGCGGCCTTTTATTAATAAAAGTTGACTCTAGACAACATTAACAATTCCTTGGGGTCTGAAATCCCTATCAAGTCTTCGCTCGCTCATTCACAAAATACTGAAGTGTCCCTGGTACCCTCAGTGACCTCAAGGTAAAATCCACTTACATCCTTGAGGCACAAGTTTATTTAGAAAAAGGTTATCCGTCTTTTTGTTTTGTTTAACCTTGCAGTTTCTAGAGACTACGCTACCCAAGGGTGGTAGCCCAACTTCCTTTCCCCAAGCAAACTCTGATGCCCAGGGCTCCCTTCTCAGTGTTCATCAGCGCAAAGCCACGCAGACCAGAGCCAAGCGGGTGGGCCTCCCAGTGAAACCGCTGTTGGGGTACTGGCTGGCCCGGGACGCTGGGCACCGGTGGGGGGGAGGGCGGGACGCTGGGGACCGGTGGGGGGGGGAGAGGCGGGACTCTGGGCACCAGACGGAGGGGGGCCTGGATGTTGGGCACCGGACGGGGGTGTCCAGGATGCTGGGCACCTGGCGGGGGGCCGGGACGCTGGGCACCGGGCGGAGGGGGTCCGGGACGCTGGGCACCGGGCGGGGGGGGGCCGGGACGCTGGGCACCGGGCGGGGGGGGCCGGGACGCGACGCTGGCACGGGCACCGGGGCGGAGGGGGGCCGGGACGCTGGGCACCGGGCGGAGGGGGGACGCTGGGCACGGGCCAGAGGGGGGCCTGGATGCTGGGCATCTGGGCGAGGGGGGCGGGATGCTGGGCATCTGGGGGGGGGCGGGATGCTGGGCATCTGGGGGGGGGGCGGGATGCTGGGCATCTGGGTGGGGGGGGGCGGGACGCTGGGTCCCGGGCGGAGGCACCCGTGCAGCGCGGCGCCGGCCCCGCCGCAGACCGGGAGAACCATGGCAGGCAGGCCCTGGACGGTAAGGAAGTCGCATGCCCCGGCCTCGGCTGCGCTCCCCGTGCCTCCCCGCGCGTCCGCCTCCGCGCCGGGTCGCGCCACCGTCCGGCCAGCGCGCAGGCGCGACTCCCCGGCGCAGGCGCATGCGCAGCGCGCTGCCGCAGCGTGGGCCGGGCTGGCGGGGGAGGGGAGCTCGCGAGGGTCCCTACCAGGTGCCCGTAGACGTCGGCGGGCTGCAGGTAGAAGGTGGAGTTGAGCAGCTCTTCCAGCCTGCGCGGGATCTCGTTCTCCTGGTAGTAGGCCAGCGCCTGCTGCTTCAGCCTGTGCAGGTCCCTGGTGGTCCCACGGCCGCGGCCGCC
>JAMJFZ010002814.1:32500-66074 GCA_026225945.1 Cricetomys ansorgei | reverse complement strand
TGCTGATTTATTACAGGTCAGAGAAAATCAGTGTCATTTCAGGAGTCACCTTTAGGGATGAAGTGAGGAACCGTTCTCAAAGTCCCCCACTTTCATTTATTACATGGAAAAGTTGAGTGTTTCTCTACTTTTAAACATTAATTTTGGCCAGGTGGTAGTGGCGGCGGCAGCGCACGCCTTTAATCCCAGCACTCGGGAGGCAGAGGTAGGCGGATCTCTGTGAGTTCGAGGCCAGCCTGGTCTACAGAGTGAGTTCCAGGACAGCCAGAGTTACACAGAGAAACCCTGTCTTGAAATAAAGAAAGAAAGAAAAGAAAAGCAAAATTAATTTCGTGTTCACGTAGGCATGTGGGCGAATTTGTGCCCCTGCCACGTGTCAATCAACAGCTCTTTGGGGAGCTGGTTGATTCTCTCCTTCTGCTATGTGGTTCCCCAGGGATTGAACTCAGGTCATCCATGCTTGTTGGCAAATACCATGACCCACTGAGCCTTCTCCGCAGCCCGGCCTGCTTATGGAGTCGCTATTGCACAGATTCTCGAGCCATCTGAATTTACTAGAATCTAAGTTACCTTTAATGGGTGTTTTCTAGAGGACACAGAGCGGGAGATAAATAGCATGAATACAAGTCTTACCTGATCTTTAAGTAATCGATGATGGCGTTGGCTTCTTTGGCGTCAAAGACATGCTGCTCCTGGTTCTTCTGTGTATGGTTCGGTCCGATTTCCGCCATCACTTCCCCGACCCACCTGATGCTATCCTCTAAGGACATGTGCAGTGCTGAAACCAAAGTCATGGAGCCTTGCTGTTACCTTGATAGCTGTTGTGGGGGTACAGTAGTCCGAGATGTCCTAATTGTGCCCAGATTTACCCTGCCCGGTGTTTGTGGAGAGAAACGGTGAAACTCTTGTTTCCTTATAACAAAGATTAATAATTTCTTTTTGGATGAACTAGTCGTGGGTGGTCTACCCATCACTATGACCGTGTATGTGTGTGGTTATCTGAACAGATTGTTTCCATATAAAAAAACAAAAAAAACAGAAACAAGACTGGAGGGACCAACTCCTTAAGCAGATAGGCTGCTACAGACCAAGTGCATCCTGGGAAATCCTAGATCTATATAGGAAACTCCAGATCTATAATTGGGAAGGAAACCCGGGGTGGAATCAGGTAAAGGGATTCTCATTATCTAGATGGCTGTCATCAACATTTTATCTCTAAAGGAGAATTCTTGGAACCAAGATGACCATGCTGCTGTGGCAGGCAAATAGGGAAACTCGAAGGAAACCTCTGCACAGGAAGTCTACGTGTGTGCTCTTTCTAGTTGGTGATCTGATCCCTGCACCGTGTTGGCACCTGCTGGTTTGTATCCTACCATGTGTGTGCTGTTTCTAAGGCGTGCCACCTCTTATTTCTATTACCCCGTGTACTATTTCTACCGAGGAGCGCGCTTATTCAGGCCTTTTTCACATGGGCTGTTCATAGCGTGTGAAAGATGCTTTTCTGACTCTTCGCATGTGTGCTCTTCCTAGGGTGTACCTATATCTGTTCCACTACAAACGTGCTGTTTGTGTATCACATTCGCACTGGTTTCTAGCATTTTACCATGTGCCAGTTTCTAATGTATCATCTTTAATGCTCTCTCTAGGTTTCCGCCCCATGCCGGCCATGTCTGATGTGGCATCAGGACGACAGGCTTTTGTTTGCTGATGCTGACCTCATGTCACTTGAGGAATTACTGAATCCCTCTGAACCTCGCTCATTTCTCTCTGAATAATAACGTGTAAATTACCCGTCGTCTCTTGTTCAGGAAGTGCTGACAAGAACGAGAATCCTGAACTTGTTGAATAGATGTGATATCTCTTTCAGAAACATTTTCCGCCTCCAGTGGGTACAGCCCGCAGGGGTGCACTCTTACGACAAGTCTACAAACTGCACTTTGTATCTCTGAGATGATCCGGTTTGATTTGAGCCAGGCTCTCTGCAGAATGTCTTATAGACAAGGTGATACAGGCTTAGGGCAAGGATCAGGCCAGAAACCCAGATGTCCGAAAGTTGGTCTCACGTGGGCTGGGGCCACTGACAACCACGAACCTGGGTGGCACTCCCTCGCTGGAGTTGTGGCTGAGTGGGGTTTGAGGACTTCATGTCCAGAAGCCCCGCGGTCCCTTGGTTTAACTGTAAACACGCTTTACCCCCTTGCTACGCAAACCAGCTGAAACTGCACGCTGTTCACAATCTAATTACATCTAAGAGGCTTGAGAGGAGATTGTTTTCTTACCAGAAGTAAAAAATAAGCTTGCTTAGTTCTCCCTTGTGTTGATTATGTATATCCTTCTGCTCTCTCCTGACTGGGGATGAAGCCCGCTCAGAGCGCTGGCCTCGAACTGATACCAACCATACAAAGCTCAACAGAGGGCCACCTGGAGGCCGGTGTGGGAAAGGTGGGAAGCGGAAATACCCGCTCAGCTTTAGATTGTGAAGCTCTAGAAAACATTCACCTTCTTCTCCCTTCCAAGCTCAGGACAGCCACGTCAAAAGTCCCTTGAAACTAATTTTCATGGGACTGGCAGGTTCATGTTTTGCTTTATATGCAGATCTGGCCTGGAAAGGCCTCCCCTCCAGCCCCTGTTGCTCACAGCCTGGTTTCAACATCCTGCCAGGAGTTTTGTTTTTTGGTTTGGTTTTTTTTTTTTTTTTTTTCCCTTCCCATTTGTGCTGGGTATTAGGTTCATCTGAAGCTAATTCCACCCCTTCAGCTCCAAGTCTGTGCTCCATGCCTGGCTTCACAGGCAATTCTGACCCCGCAACCCCACACGCCCATATTTCTTACTGCTGTCCTGTGTGTATATAAATAAAAACGCACATTCTGATTTTTTATATTTTATAAACAAAAGTGCATATTTCTTCGTTTTCTTTTACTGTAGTGATATGTAGTCTTTCCCCCACTCTATGCAGAAAGCTTCCTCGTTTTTTCCCCCTTTTTCTAACCACATACTATTCCACTTTAAGGACAGATTAGCTAATACTTGGATTTCAAAGTAGCTGCAGATATACAGAAAAATTGCAAAAACACCAGACTATTCTAGATATTCAGGGTGGTTGGTGTGGAGAGTAGTAATCAGAATGACTTTGGCGAATCAGCGAAGAGACCCTTAGCCTTACTAAGAATCCTTTGAGGGTTCTGTGAGAGATGAGCCGTTCCTGTTGTATCCAGGAAACAAACCCAGGGTTCTCACTAAAGGAATTACAGCAGAACCAGCATCTCGGCTTTCTCATCTTAATTTACATGGGCTATGTCCCCCCCACCCCCCCCACCCCCGTAGCGCGGAGAGGGGTTTTTACTTACTCTGAAGGTTATGAAGGAGCATGCCCAGCAAACTCATAAATTTTGAATGTTGGCTGATTGAAAAGTCCATTTCTTTGGCCCAGAGGAACCCAGACATGTAGTAGTCTAGGAGAATGGCGTCTGGAAGGCAAGTCTGGAGATTTTTATAATTCAGAAATTCTCTCATTTTCCCTGGAAAGGGAAGACAAAAAAAAAAAAAAATACAGACTTTAAGTGGGATTAAAGACGGAACCGTTCCTGGAAGTTTTAAGAGCAGGTTATTTTAATGAAAAGTCTAAAATGCCTCTCATCTAAAAAATCCTCAGTCGCATCAAATCCAAGAGGTGAAAGGGAGAAGGGAGAGGAATGGAAGGGGGGTGGGGCTTGTTCTTTTTCTTTCTTTTTTTTTCTTTCTCTTATTTTTTTTTTCTCAAATCCTCTTTTCTCCCTGTCTCCACCTCTTACACTCTCAATAGCTGATTGTCGTTTCTCCTGTAGTCTAAAGCTCAACCCCCCCCTTATTTATTTATTTGTATGTGTGTGTCACCCCCCCCTCCCCCCACAGTCAAAGCTCATGGCCCGGCCTTCAGCATCCTCTTGTCTTGACAAAGGCTTAATTGGTTTTCCTTGTTGCTTCACATGTGAGGCAAATATACCCTACCATCTCCAAAAGGGGAACCTGTGTTCCTCGCCGTGTTCAGACGTGTGACAATTAGAGCAAGTTGAGAGGTTGAGGAAATGTTTTGTTTTTATATGTGTGTTGCTATATGTGACGTGGGTGCCTGTCTCAAGGGCAGTCCTATCAGGGGAACCACAAACCCTATGTTTGGAGGTCTGAAGATTTTAAACATCTATTTTTATCTCCCCTCCCCTTCCCGACGTGCCGAGCACGATGCCGTTCCGCCCGTGAACCTGGTCGAATTTGTACATGCCTGCTCATATTATTAGTTCACGAGGACGAGGTGACTTTTCTTACACTGTCCAAAGGTCAAAGAGTAAATGAGTAAAGTAGCTTTGACTGCTGTCTTGGAATCTCTGTCTGAGACACCACACGACAGGAAACTCGGAGGCAGATTGACTTCGTCATTGTTCGGCTTTGATAGTGTCTTTATGTATAATAATAAGCCTGTGTTTATACGTATTTATGTGTGTGCGTACATAAAGCATTTATGTAGATGGGTCCGGCTAAGGTGTTCTTAATGCGTTGGTATTGCGTGTGTGTGGAGGCCACAGGACTACTTGTCAGCTTGCCGTGGGATCCACTACAGGCTTCCAAGTGCTGGGATTACAGGCAGCCATTATGACTGCTCAGCTCCAGCATAATGGCTGGGGCTCCTAAACCCAGTCCCTATACCTGCAAAGTGAGCGCTTGGTCCACGGAGCCATCTCCCCAACTCCTATTGGTTGCTTTTATAAACTATTTTTAATGAACTTTTTGTGTAATGAGGACTGTTGACCCTTCATCTTTGGGAGACAGTTGTTTTTCTTTTCTTTTCTTTCTTTTTTTTTTTTTTTTAACAAAGCATTCTGAAATTCAGTTTTATTTTTGTGAAAGGAAGAAAGGAAGAAATTGGGTTATTTCCCCCTCGTGCACATACTCGTTTTTACCAGAATGTTCTAGAATAGTTGTTCTAGTTTATAATGAAGCCTGTTTGCCTCTATTTCAATTTCAAATGGATCTTGTGCTTACTGCCAGGGATTGATTTTTATTTTATTTGCGATCACGACTTCTCTTTGGCGGCTTTCTTATTGTTGTGTTAGATGCGTCGATGAAGTGATTAATCTTTCCTGAGGTTATAGGTCCATTCTTTCAAGTAGAGCGCAGGACACCGTGTTCTTTGAGCTCTGGATATTAAAATGTCCCGAACAATCCCTGATAGGATTTGATTCTGAAATCAAAGATTCTGAAATCTTTCGGTGAGCGAGATTTTCGTGACTCGTCTGTTCCCCAGACAGCCGCTGTCCAAAGCCCTAATACGGAAACCCGTGAGGTTTGCCTTCTTGTCTTCCCTGGCTCACTTCAGGCTCGCTTTATTTGACATGATAAATAAACGCCCAAAGTTTCTGAAACGGGAGCGCCGGAGCATGTATTCCGTAAAGTTTAATGCTTTTTCTGGTTCATTCTGTTAGACGTGTAACCTAATATTCTGCCATTGTCAATACACACGCAGCCCGACCCTTCGCGTTCTCTTACATTTATCTTCTGTAGTCACTGGCTTTGTTTTCGGCAGAGCAGATTCCACATTAACCTAATTCTTTACGCTTTGTATCTTGTTTTAGCTCCAAAAAAAAAGAATTCCTTTATGTACATATCTTATCAGCTCTCTTGTCTCTTGCTTTGTAGAATCAATTCAGTCTTTAATTGTGAGCTACTGGGTAACGTGTCTCTCATTTCTGATTTTTTTTTAAAAACGTTCTCTTCGCCTGCCGCCTGCCTCCTCTGTTTTCTTAAGTCGATACGTGACCTGAGAACCTGCACGCGTCCTTTGCTTCCGGTTTTGAAATACTTGGGTTTGAGTAAACTCAGACAACTTTTTCGAGCGTAATTTGGCGACCACTCCCTAACTTCTCTCCACCCCAGCTTTGGGTGACGTCACTTTTCGCTAGGGCCAGGGGACTTTTCTCACTTTGACTTGACCGTTAGGGCTTACTTAGTATTGACTTTTTCTATTCTTCCCCGGGTCTTTTGTTTTTTAAGATTTTAAAAATTATTTTTGAATTTTTATTTTGCGTGTATGCGTCCTTCTCTTGCATGTATGTCTGGGCACCGCCTGTATGTCTGGTACCCGAGGAGGCCTTCGGAAGACGGCATCCGATACCCTGGAACTAGAGTTACCGATGGTTGTCACGCGCCAGGTGGATGCTGGGAATGAAACCCAGGTCCTCTGCAAAAGCAGCCGGCGCTCCTACCTGCAGAGCCCGTTTCTGAAGACCCTTCTGTCTTTTTAAAATGAAATTCCGGAATGGGTTTGTAAGCACTGCTGACTGGCATGTAAATAAAATATTTACTGATAGCAGTTCCAAGTCACCGGAAGAGCACCAGACATGTGAAGACCGTTTCAAAATGCATTTCGAGTAATCCCTCGTGTTTCTTGCGTTGCGTGTTGGTACAGAGGAAAACTCTTAACTGTGAGATGTAGGGAAATATGATGATGTGTTGTAATTCATTTAAGCAGCTTCGTAGCTTTTCAAACTGCGGGGTCTGGGACTATTCTGGTCACTCAGGAGAAGGTAATTAAATCATACGACTGCCTTTTTGAAAAATATATAGCCTTCATTTACGATAACGCTGCTTGAAATTGAAAACGATTGCAAATGCATGTAATTATTGTTGCAGAAATTATATTTAAAGACACTAGAAAATTAAAAAAAAAAAAAATGGCTCCGCAGATAATGCTGTCCTAAGGGTTGGCATCCTCTCCTGTGATCGCTGTATTCAGGTCACAGGAAACCTCAACTTGCTTTTGACATGGCTGGTTTCCATGCTTCCTGTACTGCTAAGGTTTTGTGTTGTGTTGTGCTTGTGTCTCCGGGATAGTATCTGGCCCGGTAGCTCTGTCTCTTCTGGCTGTGCTCTGAAAACCAGGCTGGCTTGTAACCTGCTAGCGAGCCTATGCTTCTGTCTTCCTGACGACTGGAAATATTTTCTGAATTTGCGTATTTTAGCAAATGAAGGACAGCCAATAATTGAAAGAAAAATCGTGTTCTGTAAGTCAGGACACATAGCCACAGCACAACTCACGATGTGGTAAAAACAGGCGATTCTGAAAAAACGAATATTTTATTTAATATTAATTACTGTTAAATAATAGATGTTTGGTATTTTTTATGTTGACATTTTATTTACTATTCATTACAAGTAAATGGGAAGCTGGATTAAATATCTGTCACTTGCTTTGTATTACTCTCACTTAGTGTTGAGCAGTGCTTTGTGTGACAAAGATCATTTTCCTAGTTTCCTGCAGGTGGGAAAAAACATTTCACACAAAATCATACTGTTTATTATTAATACCATGGGTAATTATTTTATAACTTTTGCTGTTGTTGTTGTTGGATTTTAGAGACAGGGTTTCTCTGTTGTAACCCTGGCTGTCCTGGAACTCTCTCTGTAGACCAGGCTGGCCTCGAACTCACAGAGCTTCTCCTGCCTCTGCCTCCCGAGTGCTGGGATTAAAGGCGTGCGCCACCACTGCCTGGCAGAGTAATTATTTTAAATAAGTTTTAAAAATTGTTCTGGATTTGTTTACCGTTGTGTGTATGGGGTGTGTGGCGTGTGTGTGTGTGTGTGTGTGTGTGTGTGTGTGTGTGTGCGCGCGCGCGCGCACTCGCACACCATAGCACACATGTGTGGGACAGAAAACAACTTACTGGAGTTGATTCTGCTCAACTCAATCATCAGGAATCATCTGTGATAAGTGCTTTTTTTTTTTTCTTTTTTCTTTTTGCAAATTGCTACACTAAGGACCAGAGTTCCCAATAAATATCTGTGTCTATAGAAATACATGGTAAAAGTGTCATGAGAAATCATTTGAAATTGCCGGGGACTTTACTACTCCGACTAACTCTGGGAAGCTGCGGACAGTGGACGACAGGGCCCGGTCACTGCCATCCCTTTCCCGGCAGCATCTGCAAGCGCGTTGGAAGCGAAATGAATCTCGGGAAGAAGCTGTCAGTGTTATCCGCTTGCTCCTGATGAGCCTTCTCTTCTCAGACTCCTCTCCCATCTAGGACACCTGTCACAGCAGCTTCTCGGGAGTTAATCACTTCCGTGCCGTGGCACTTGTAAAAGTCTGTCAGATGCAGTCACTTTCTGTGTGCCCATTATGGTCCGTGACACCTTGCTTGGGTTCTGAGTACCGGCTTGCAAAGACCGGATCTGAGGGCACAGGTACTTGCGGGACAGCAGCCCAGTGCTATTCTCGGTAGCCAAGGAGTTTTCCGCTTGAAGACGGGATAACTTTTTTTAAATGGGTGACTAAAAACATCTTTTCCTTTTTTTCTTCCTCTCTTTCTCTTTCTTTTTTCTTTTCTTCTTTCTCTCTCTCTCTCTTCTTTCTTTCTTTCCTTCTTTCTTTCTTTCTTTCTTTTTTTTTTTTTCTTTTGAGACAAGGTTTCTCTGTTGTACCTCTGGCTGTCCTGGAACTCACTCTGTAGACTGGGCTGGCCTCGAACTCACAGAGATCCGCCTGCCTCTGCCTCCCGAGTGCTGGGATTAAAGGTGTGCGCCACCAAAGCCTGGCACAGCCACATCTTTTTCTTTTAAAAGATTTTTTTTTTAACTGTGTGTTTGTGTTCTGTTTGTGTTGTGTGTGTGTGTGTGTGTCTGTGTGTCTGTCTGTCTGTGTGGAGGTTATGTGTAGTGAGTCAGGTAGCCCCAGGTGTCAGAAAGGGTGTTGTATCTTCTGGAGCTAGAGTTCCAAGCAGTTAGTTGAAAGCTGCCCAGTGTAGGCACAGGGAACAGAACCTGCGTCCTCAGCAAGAGTACTATGTGCTCTTAGCCACCAAGTCGCCTTTTGAGCCACTTATAATCATCTTTAAGAAATCACGTTGAGTGACCTATCTGGCTGATATTCTAAATAAATGACATGCCCTAGTCTTGCATACCCAAGGCAGCGCCATGTTAGAATTACTGTGAGAAATTCAGTCCTACCTACAATTTAAAAACAACGTATAGCATAAAAGTCTAGAGTGTAACTTCAATTTTTTTTTCCGGACAAATATCACAGGGAAATGGCTAATATGCAGGATTTCCAAGATCATAACCGCACTGGATAGTTTTATGTCAACTTGACACAAGCTGAAGTCATCTGGGTGGGGGGAGTGACCTCAGTTAAGAAAATGCCTCTATAAGATCGGGATGCAGGCAAGTGTATATTTTCTTAATTGGTGATTAGTGGGGGAGGGCCCAGCCCATTGCAGGTAGTTCCGTACCAGGGCTGTGGTGGTCCTGGGTTCTATAAGAAAGCGGGCTGAGAAAGCCATGATGAGCAAGCCAGTAAGCAGAACCTTTCTATGACCTCTGTATCAACTCCTGCCTCCAGGTTCCTGCCCTGTTTGAGTTCCTGCTCTGACTTCCTTAGAGGATTATAAACAGTATAAACCGAGCAAGACCTCGCTTCTCCAAGTTGCTTTGGTCATGCCATTTTGACCATTAATATATTATATATTATATTAATATAATCAATGTTACACAAGGACGTGCTTTTGGTTATGGTACATACTGACGGTTTTGTGCATGGAAGGGGAGAGACACAGAGTGGGCACAGGGCAGACGCAGGTGGCTCTCTCTCAATATCAACAGGTAGATTTCCAGTGCACGTCAATCACCAGGAAAGGCTACCCGAGCTGTGCAAAAAAGTAAATCAATTTTGGACCCGTGTGCCCCCCAAGACTTGATATGTTTTAGCGTACACTGCAATAACACAGAGCTCGAAGAAAAAACTCTATAACTTGCGAATGATACGCCATGGCCACTTAGCGGGGAAGTCCTAGAACCGATCTCTACTTGGTGTCCTTACTCCTGGAGTGCCTCCACATCCTTCTCTTCCAGAAGGCCAGTGATCTGGGCAGCTGAGAGAAAATCGGAAGTGAGGATCTTTTCATGCTCCTGGAATTCAGTATTTCTCTATATTAAAAAAAAACCAAAAACAAAAACAAACAAACAAAAAAAAAACAGAATGAGTCATCTGTATTTTATATTTTGCCCGCTCACCCCAATGATAGAAAAACCTTAGTCGTTTTTCTTTTCTGCTGTTGTGTGGTAGAAGCTCTCCAACGGAAAAGTCAAGCGGTTAGAGTGTCTGTCTCTGGGCTTATGCAGGACTCGGGGGCTGCTTTACGATTCAGCAAATGCCGACCCTCTACGCGTTTCCCCCTCGATCCGCAGGTTCAAGAGAGGGAGAGGCAAGGATAGACTTGCTCGCCCCGAGGAACTCAACATCTGGCCAGAGGAAGGGACCAAAGGGGAATAAAGCAGAGAGGAACACCGTGGGTGTAGTGGGAGTGGGGCTGGGGTGGAGTTGCTCAGAACACATTGTATGTTGTATGAAATTCAGCAGAAAGGAGTATCACAAAGGCAGAGAAAAGAAGATGACCAATGAGGTGTAATCAGTAGACCATTCCGTCTCCAAGAAGAGGCAAGGGCAGGGACGTGGATGGACCTTACAGAGAGGAGGCTCGCCCGTGAATGGCCTCGTAGGACCCGGCTATGCAGAGCCCCGGGGTGAACAATTCCAAGCGGTGCTCAGGATGGGCACCACGAGGGAGATGGGGTTGGGGGGCTGTGTACACTGCGGCATGTGGGGGGCGGGGAGGTCCTGAATTGAAGGAGACAATGAATGCCTCTGGAAGGCTTACAACATAGAACAACTATGTGTGGCATCGCAGACGTTTTAGACCCTGGCCAATGGAGCACTGATGGGCTGCGGGGTTCTCTGCCACTGATACAGGTGTAGGGATGCATGGGGTTTCTGGATAGCGAATGATGGGATACCGTTGTGACCTGTGGCAGGGAGGGGGAGCACAGGTGATCAAGGATGTGGAGGGAGGGATTCAATGAAACAGATTCTCAGAACACAGTTTTGATGGCGATTTGGAGTCCCAGAAGCAGGTGGCTCAGGGCCCATCACAGCGATCCACGCCCCCTTTCAACAGCAGAGCTGACCGTGACGTGTGCAGAGGAAGGTTACAGATATCTAGAAGTTAACTGCAAGTGGCAGAGTCAGGAAGGGCAAGTTTGAAGATGTTTGTTAGTGGACGAGACTGTCTCAGTTCACAGCAGGGAGAGAAGGGTTGTGAATCAAGACGGAGGAGGAGGAGGAGGAGACGATGCACAGTCAGGTGATGACGGCAGATGCACAGAGGCTGAAGCGTGTCCTGAATGGCGGGGACACAGGTGAATTCTTTTCAGTTCACTGAAAGGGGATCGGGCTGTTAACGTGATGGGCTCCGATGACTAACAGTGAGGAAATGCTCACCGGAGGTCACCACCAGGCTACATTGCAACCGTCACGTCCCTTTCCTCCTCTTTCAAGATAACCTGGAACCCACTATATAGCAGGGGATGACCTTGAACTTCTGATCCTTCTGCCTCTAGCTCCTGATGCTGAGGTTACAAGAGTCTACCACCACGCCTGGTTCGTGTGGTGCTGGAGATCAAATCCAGACCGTCCTGCCAGCTACCGAAGCACCTCAGCTGCTGAGCCAGAGCCCCAGCCCCAGCCCCACTGTTTCCTAATGGAAAAATTTCAGAACTAGTGCTAGTTATTGGTTTAGTGTTTATGACTTAACTTAGTTATATGCATGATGCGCTGTTAATATAGGATGAATAAATTAAACTCTAGCTAGGTCATATGATTGGATCCAATATTTTAGCACCTACTGTGATATACTTTGGACCTGTTAGGCTCTCAGATACTTCTAAACCCCATCGAATCAATGGGTTTGGGCAGAAGATAGTATTTTAATAAGACACATGGTGTTATGTTCTTTTACGTGTGTTTTGGCTGCACGATCCTTTATTAGAGATAAAGAGTACTTGTTCCTATTCTGACAACTCTCTTACGCTCTGAATGCCCCGGGCACATGCCTTTCTTTCCTTCTGTTTGGAATTTTGCAAACCCTGCTGAGTTAACATGGGTTAGTTATGAAGGGACTAGTAACTAACTTGGCCTTATCTTTATCCCATGACGACGTGATGGTGTGGTTTCCTGGAGAGCACTGGAAACTGGGAATTTAGAGGAGCTTTGGATTAGACAATGGTTTGACCGCTGATGAGTTTTACGATGTGTGGCAACTCACTTGATCTTAGAGTTGGATGCAGATTTTTAAAAATCATGTTCTGTGTTTGGGTACACACAGGACTGCCCTGATGAGTCAGCACGAGAAAGAAGGACATGGAAAGTGAATGGCAGATGCAGATCAAGTAACTTGATGTGAAAAATTCTGGGTAGGAAAAACAACAACAACAAAAAAAACAGGTCACACAGAACTACACGACAGAGAATCCAATAATATCAACCCTTCGACGGTCACAGCCGTGGCGAGGATACCTGATTGTCAGTGCCACTGTTTCTGCTAAAATTTTTGAGTTTAAGATAATCATCTTTAAGTAGAGTTTGGCTTTTTTATTAGTGTTAGCAATAGAAGCATTTTAGAGAATATGTGTTTCTGGAGATATTAAATGCATTCTCCTTCCCCTTCTTTCTCTGTTTTCTTTCCTGTTTTTTTTTTTTTTTTTAAATTTCTATGCTGCCTTGCACTAGAAAGAGTATTAGGTGACTAGACCCTTTGCTCTTTCAATGCATACATTCTTCTCTGTACAGCTTAAAGATACAGCAGCGATTCATAAACAGGCTAAAAACTGCCCACGCGTCTGTATGGCTTTCCGTGTGGTTGTGTCTCCAGCTTGAAAGATCCGTGTGGCTACACGGCACTGTTAAGTCACTTTATTCCACCAACCTACTGGATTTTAGCATCTATTCCAAATACAACAACATCGTAGGCTTCCTATTATTCACCAGATAGTCTGTCGTCTGATTTCCCTGCCTCCAATCTCACCTAAACACTCCACGTTTGCGGATCTATTTTCTCCTTCTAGAATACTAGCTTTTAGGGACATGTCTGCACCCATCTCTGGTAGTGCTTCCTATAGGAGAGTCTCTAAAAAGCCTCGTTAAAGGGAAGACAACAGATTTATTTGATTAGGAAAGAGGGCTTTCCCAGTCAGAAGGAACATCAGCTTGTCTACAAAATGCCAGATTTTGAAAGATTTTTTTTTTTCAAACCTAAAAATAAATCAACTAAGGAGCAGCATTGTGTTAAACCATATCAGAGCCGGAGGCAAAAGAGAAGTCAGGAATATTGATGCTGTCTTTTTTTTTTTTTTTTTTTTAATTTTTTGTTTTGTTTTTTCAAAATGGGATTTCTCTGTTGTAGCTCTGGCTGTCCTGGAACTCACTCTGTAGACCAGGCTGGCCTGGAACTCACAGAGATCCGCCTGCCTCTGCCCCCCAAGTGCTGGGATCAAAGGGGTCGCCACCACTGCCTGGGATGGGCATGCTGTCTTTATTTTTAAAACTTGGTGTATTCCAGCTTTTTTTTTTTTTTTTTTGCATCCCATTTTGATTTTATCAGCATGGTCCACTGAAGCATCATCTACCTGTACCGCTAAGGTACTGGCACCTCTTAAATGCTGAGCTGGTCAGGGCTTCAACCCCTTGTCACGATCTACCTATGGGGCTCAGAGACCAATTTTTTTTTTTTTTTTTTAAGGAAAATAACTAAAGGAAAGAAAAGTAAAATAAAGAGCTAGCTGTTGAAAATATGAGTACAAAGGTGACTCTCTGGTCAGTATGATTAAAGAATAAAGAAAGTGAACGTCAGCCACGGCAGGAGGCAAAACATCAGAAAACACAAGGGAATGGAGGATTTCCTAGGGGAATATAAAGTGTCGAAACTTATCGGGGATAAAGGGAGAAAACTGGTCTGGCCACACGAGGTCCAACCTGGATTCCACCTTTTGTCAAGTCAACTTGCCCATCTGGCATTATGCTTGAAATTCTACATTTAGTCAACACCCAGGTTAATGATTTTAGGCTATGTAAGAGTACAGTTTTTAAAAGTTGCGCATCTACGTAGAAGACCCCAGAGAAGCACAGAGAGAACACAGAAACCCAAATCACTAATGAACTTGGGCTGTGTGGTCAGAGTTAAAAACAGGCCTCGGGAACTGGAACCCCACTGTGACGAAAGGGCATCACCCCTACAGAACCATCGCTACGGAGAGGGGGCAGAAGTTTATGTCGCATTCAACATGGGTCCTGTGACTGCTCCATAAATGCCTAAGCAAGTACTTTCTAAATGCAGCAGCAGAACACGTGGTCCATTTAAATGAAAAAAAAATAAAACTGAGCCGGATAGGAGACGGTTTGTCAAAACTAACAGCCGCCATTGCACTGAACCGGATGCTGGTGGATGCTGCGGAGTCTAGCGCTGGAAATGGGATCCCAGCTAGCAACTTTCCTGTAATTCAGCATTAGAGTCGTCCCCCTCTCTTACAGTACGAAGATAAGGGAATGAAATATGCGGCTTCGGCATTAGACACGAAGGCACAAAAAGGCCTTTATTTGAAGATTACATCATAGTGTCTTTAAGAAGGCTGACATTGTCCCAACACTGAGCTAAGAAACTGGGTAAAATGGTTAGGCATAGCATGAATACACAAAAGCCGGGTTCTTTTCTCTGTTTGGGAAACGAATTAGAAATGGAAATGCCCAGAAAACTTTACTAAATTATACTTTGTTTTGAGTATAGTAGAGGCGTAAGGATTATGACAGAATTCCGAAACTCTGTCAGAACGTGAAGGGTAAGGATTGGTAAAAAGGAATGAATTAGGAACTCCTTCAAATTCAGGAAATGAAATTCTTCTCACATGATAACATGTAATGCAAGGACAATTCTGAATCTCAGTGGGATTTTCCTGGAACTTTATAATTTAAAAATTCCTATGGGAAGACACAGAAATTTTGGGAGGAGTTAAGATGGCTAGAGGCTGAGAGGGGCACCTTCCCAAACTAGATGAAAAAGCTTGTTATAAAAATGGTGTAACATCGATAAAGAATGGGAAGACTAAGGGCTAGGGAGATAGCTCAGCGGATAAAGTGCCTGACACGCAATCACGAAGTTTAGGTCCCCAGAACTCGAATGAAAAGCCAGGTGGTATGTGTAGAGGAATAGGCCTGTGTGGAAGCTAGGAAGGGTCTATATTCCAGGGATCTATATGAAGAAATAGCATTCAGAGGCCTGTGTGGTCCATATGGAATGTAGAAAGAATGTTGAGAATGTTGGTACACACCTTTAATCCCAGTGTTCAGAAAGCAGTGGTAGCAAAAGCCTTTAATCCCAGTATTCAGAAGGCAGTAGTGGTCCACGGCTTTAATCCTTAAGACAGAAACAGAGTGTTGGAAGCAGACATAGGAAGTAGAGCTCAGACAGAGTCAGGAAGTGACCTCTGAGATGAGTCAGAGTGAAGGACAGGCAAAGTAACGAATCAGAGGAAGAGTTAGTGAGTCAGAGAGATAGAATGCCCAACTCTCAGGATGGAAAGGCAGGATCTCAGCTTGAAGCAGAGCCAGTTACAGCAGGCAGTGTGAGGCAAGCAGTCTGAAGCAGGTAGACAGAGGCAGTTATGGGGACAAGATACACAGGACGAGACAGACTCAATGAAGCTTTCTGACCGAGAATAGGGCTGACTGAGGCAGTATGGAGGAGTGAGTTAAAGAAGCAGGCAGGCTGGAGGAGAGACACAGAGATGCATTGGCAGCTTGGCAGATTAAGTCAGTATCAGACTGGAAGAGTGAATCAGTTTGAAGCCAAGCAGACCAGTTCAGTCTGAGGCAGTCAAGAGAGTCAGCCAGCATCTGCCAGAGTCAGAAGAGTTCTGCCAGAAACAGTAAGCTGGCTCAGAAAGTGAATGTGAACTAGTATGCTAAGAGCCACAACAGTGAGTGAGTTGAACCGGAAGTCAAGAGTTCAGAAGGAGCTAATCAGAGTGGCCCAGTAAGCAGTAAGTCTTCTAGGATTAAACATTTTAGAATGTACAGAGGCCAAAATGCTCCAGGGTACCAGGACTAAGACCAGTGATTTAATTAGACAAAGAATACATATCTTTGCCCTGGATCAACATCTACATCTGGTATGAATCTATGGCTACAGGTATGTATTAGTAATCCCAGCACTGAAGACAGGTAGGTCCCTGGAGCTCCCTGGCTACCTAGTCTAGAGGAACTGGTGAGGTCCACATCCCAGTAAGAGACTCTGTCTCACAAACTAAGAAGGGAAGTGAGTAAGGACATTCATTCTATGAGGACAAACACACACACGCACACACTCACGGACAAGTTAGTCACAGGAAAAGAATAGCAATCTTAAATATATAAAAAAAAGTCATCTATCGGGCCTGCAAGATGGCTCAGTGGGTCAGGTGTTCATAGCTCAATCCTGGTAACTTGAGTTTGATCTCTGGAGCTCACAGTGGAAGGAGAGAAATGGCTCCCCAGTGTAGCTTTCTGACCTCCACATGTGGCCCAGGGCATTTGCAAGCTCCTCCCTCACTAATAAATAAAAATTTAGGCTTCTTAAAGACCTACTCTTTCAGCCTAAATCTTGAAATACTAGAAAGGGTGGAAAACGAATTGGCCTCACCTGAAAGGCGGGGAGGGGCAGACATGAGCAGGGGTGGCTTAAAGAGGACAGTCGCTCTCAACAGGGTAGCAGGAAGAGGCAAGCCTGGTGATTTGCCTGCATCCACACCCAAGGCCTGCATTTGCTAATACAGACAGTCATATTTTGAGGTTCCTCTACGCTATATTTTTTCTTTTTCCACCATCCCACAGTCTCCCCAGGTCGGCCTATACAGAAGCATCACACTTTAAATAAGTAAGTTTTAGCACGATATTGAAAATGGGGAAACTCGAAGGTTTGCCGTTCAAGTTGAGCCCCAGCTGTAGGGTGCATTTCCTAGCGTTTCAGAGGATCGCCTAGCATGGATGGAATCTGTCTACGGATTCCTAACGGACATGTTGACATGTCTTAGAGACCAGCGCCAGCATCTTTCCCTATAAGATAATATCTGCGTTCTGGTGAATTCCCAGAGGCAATGGGGTCACATGCCCTGTTTGGGACATGTTAAGAATCATATTGAGTAACAGTGATTAGGACAGAGGCATTTTCAATCTCTCTAGCTTTCTGATGTGAGCTAAACCGTATTCCTTTTAAGACTACTAATTAAGAAAGTCAATTTATGAACTAACTGGCCCTTGAGGCTGCAGAATTTGAACTAGATATTTACATATAATCTATTTTCACAAATATCTATACAGAGTGCACCTCTGTTCTCAATTTTTGTCACTTTTTTTTCCCCTTTTGTCCTCGAACGTTCATGAAGATCAAGGCTGAAAGTTTAGTCTTGCACTTCAAAAGGAAGTATTCTGTCCAATATTACTGAAGACATTAGACTTTATAGCTCAGACACTGGCAGGCAGAGCTCATGGGATGCAACATACAAAATCTACACTCCTGGCTCTGTGCCCCATGCTCTCTGCTCAGAGCATCCCAGGGTGGACTGCAGTCTCTGGTGACCACCTCATCTGGTGCATGCAGACCACCTGTGATTTTAATGTGCTCCCATAATTGCTTGAGCACCTATTATGTGAATAGGGCCACTCTTGGCTTGTTATTCTAGACGCTGGCCATCGCCAACACATGATGGGAGCTTGTGCTTTATTTCTGACTGACATAGCAAGAAGAGAAATGTTTCATTCTTGCATACCTCGGATGACTAGATGGTCTTCTGGCTACATCAATTTAGATGCAGAATTTACCAGAAAAGAAACCCTACAGTGGGTAACTGCAAAGGCCTTTCACTGTAGCAACCTTGGGGATGGCTTACAAGGATGTCTTTGCCAAGTTTTCTTCCTAACCTCAAAGTTCCTAAACAGCCCAGATGGGCGGTCCTGATGGTGGACCATCTTGCTGTGATATACAAGAACTCAGTTTTACAGGCACGGAAAATGGAGAGTCCATCAGTCCATATATTAACTGTTATGTTAGTCAAGTACTGCTAAGTGAGTTCATGTTACAACTTGATTTCTTCAGTTTCTTACTAAAAGATTGAGCTAATAAAAATTGAAATACATATTTAGGTATATGTACATATTTTGTATATTAGCTCAATCTTTTTATCACACACACACACACACATTCTTAAGTACTGATTCATTAAACCTCAAATTACTAAATCTTCTCAGGGCGTTGTGTCCACAGTTAAGTTAGTGTGTGTGCGCACAGAGACTAGACAGTCTTAGAAGTGTTTTGTGTATGTTTAAATGACACGAAATTTAATTGGAAAGTCTTCTGTGCTGGTTTTAAAATTATGTTAACTAACCTTCGAAATCACAAGGGAGGAAAAGGCTTAGAATCTAGTTCAGCATGTTAAAATGCGCATCTAATGTATGCTAATTTTATTTCGAAAGGTGCATAGGCTAGCCTGCAGGCTTAGCGGTCCGCCTGCAGTATTGGGGGTGTTGGAGGGGGAAATGGCTTGCTTTTCCCAGATCGAAGGCACGAAACTATTGGCTTTGTGTTTCCTAACTGCTGCGACTGTTTCTGCACAGAGACTGTTGCTTAGACTAACATAAACGCTGAACGAAACCACGTTAATACTTCATAATTCATTCTTCAGAGTCTTTAAAAAAGGAAGGAAAATAACATCCCCTGAAACAGTATTTGATAGACGACGGCAGAGAGGGGACTTAAGCATTAAAAGAAAATAGATGGCTTAGCGGATGAGCCTGTGGTTAATAAAATCTCGGCACAGGACAGTAGCACCTGCCGCCAAGGGTGAACCCCTCAGCTTCACCATCGGGACCCACATGGACCCCATCAAGTGGACCTCTGACTTCCACACTGCACAACTGCATTCAGGTTTCCGCCCGCCCACCCACAAATAAGAAAAAAGATAATAAAAATAAAAGATAATAAAATTAAGACTATGGGCAAAATTACTTAATAACTCGTATTGAGTTATTAATAAGTTAATAAGAAGCCCCTTATTGAGAGTTGTGCTCCGTGGGAGTCTTAAGGTGACAGACCTTGTGTTGCACAAGAGGCCCTTGGGGTACCAGGAGTAAGTTCATGATGAGCCAGGAAGGCAGGGGCAGAAGATAGACTCTCAGTTTGGGGGTCTCTGGTCCTGTCTCTTGGCAAAGAGTCCCGTGACAACAGAAGCTATGCCTGACCCACTCAAGACACCAGGAATCTTTAACACGTTTTGATCGGTGGTGACTGATCTTCACAGTCATTGGAACTTGCAAAAAGGGACTGGTCCCTTTAAGAACAGAGATTACTTTTTTTTTTTTTTTTTTAAATTGAGGATTAGCATGATTGTGAGGCTGTGGGAGCCTGGAACTTTCCAGAGTAAGCTCACAGGGTTTGTGATAAGCATGGGGGTGGGGTAGGGTGGGGGACTGGGGTCCTCTGCCGGGACAGGCAGCTTGTGCGTAGTAGCCAGGTGAGGTGACTCTGACCTTAACCTTGACTGACCTTGGGCTTGGCTGCGGAACTGGTCCGGGATAGGAAAGGGACGCATACCTCAGAGTCCGCTGTGCTGCCTGGTGGCGTCACCAAGGGGGTCATCGCCCCTGGGGTCCCCGCCATGTTATCTCTAGAGGAAGCAGCCCTCGTCGCCTAGGCAACCGGGGTGGGACCCAGTGTCGCCTACGGAACCGGAGCCCAGGCTCCGCCCACCCACGGACCTCGGAGGCCACCTGCTGCTCGAATTACAGTGGAAGCTGAGAAATTCATTTAACTAGCAATTTGGGTGTGTTAAGTCTCGGGTATTGACGCAGAAGGCCAACGTTAAAAGGGAGATGTTAAATTAGCTGGCATTTGGCTCTTGATAGTAGATCTTAAGCAGTTTTTGCGACGTTTGAAAGTCTTATCATGGCATTGTGTTTTTGTTTAAAAGGAAAAGAAAACTGGCCCGTAGTTGTAGAGATGCATACTTCTCTAAGTATACATGAACCTCCACACGCACCTTGTTTGTTTTGAAAGGGTCTCTAGTAGCCCAGGCAGGGGTTGACCTTAAATTCCTTGTACTTCGACTCCACATCCCAAGTACTTACAGTCACAGGCATGGAGCACCATCCTCATTCTTCCCAGTGCTGGGCATGCACTGGAACTACTGAGGTATAAGCCCAACCCTGCATATTTTGATTCCTTTGGCTGTGCAATGCGCCGTGCATTTGCCTGCTTAGAGGCTACTGTGCAAGACGCTTACTGTCAAATCCAGACAGGAAGGACTCAGTCCCCCCATGCATAAAATAAAATCACAACAACCACTATTGGCCTCAACGTGTTCCAAAAAGATTGAACATAATATTGCATTAGAAGTGCTGGGGAGTGGGGGGGACAGTCTTGGCACCTCCCAGTGTTCTTAGCACTGGTGTTTCTATTATACTTTTCCTGATGGATCCTTTCTGTATAAAGCTGCCAGTTTACCAAGTGAGTATGCTTCTTGCCTTTCTGGTAGCCTATTGCTGTTCAGAGCAAATTCATCCATGTTGATTTACACAGCTTCCGAACTGTGTCTCTCCGCCAGGTGTTCTCACAGCTTAAACGACCCAAGTCCTGGGATAGCCGGCACATCTGCCTTCGGGAGTCCTACCTAGTTTAGTTCACATGTGGTCCATCTCTTCAGGCGGGCTGTAATGTTGCTTTTTCTTGGAAATTCTGCTTTTCAAGGGATTGGCTGAGTTCTCAGTACGAAGTATAAACTCAACATTGTTGTTACGACTTTCAACCCCATTTTAAAAGGACGACATCAGAATGTGTCCAATTAGTGAGAATATAGCCAACTCATACTTATTGCCAGACTTAATATGAGCCACTAACTTCCAAGCTCATTAAAGTGTTTAATTTTTTTCCCCCCTTTTGATCTTTATTCCAAAGACAGGGATGCGGCTGAGCCACCTTCTGTGAGGTTAGAACAGCTCGCGTTCCTGCAGTTTAGTGCTTGCTAAACTGCAAACACATTTATTTCTCCTAAGAGTGGTTTGTGGTTTCCTCCGATGATGAGATGTATTCAGCTGTTCCTGAGTTGCTTTGCCTTTCTTTGGCAGTTTTACAGATTTCTGGTTTTGGACCCCAGAAGTCGATGAACTATTACAGTGAAGATGAAGTCAATGTCAGGAGGGTTAGCTCAGGCAACATCAAATTCCAACTTTACCCTTAATACATTTGATGTTATAATTTATAGAGAAGTGACTTTGGACGCAAGTGATTTGATTTTATGGGGTACAATGTTTTTCCCCAGTATAGAATGGTGTTGAAAACCCATTAGCCTGAAGGTGGTTTTTTTATTTTTTTTTTAATTTTTATTTATTTTTTAACTTGCTGAAGTCTCAGCTGACTTCAGTCTCTCACTTCATCGGAAGAGACAGGCCTGTGAGAGAGTTGTCTCAGCAGCTGCTGGCTCAGCTAAGGCTCCCAGCTCAGGCCTCTCTTGAACTTAAGGCTCCTGGGCAAAGCCTGCAGTTCACTGCTTCTCAAATGTATGGAGTTGTTTTGGTATTGGAAGGGAAAAAGAGAACATCAATTTTGGAGTTGGTAGCGATTTATCCAATTTATTTTTTAACATTCTCTGACTTTTAGCACATTTTTAAGATGTGGGGTGATTTGATGTTATGTGATCATGGAGCTAGACCCTTGTAAGGAAAGTGTTCCAGTCTCCACACTTATGTGTGTGTGTGTGTGGGGGGAGTATTTCTATAATTTTGCCAATTTGCATATAGGTTGCGTGTTCAAAGACAAGCATGCTTTTAAAACAGTTACACACAGGAGCACAGGATGAGGCTGATTTGATGACAAACATTGATAGTTTGGGACAGCAGCATGTCACTAGGCCTAGTAATCCTGAGATCTCCGGTTCCATTTTTAGAACAGCTAAAGATTTCAGCTTCATTCTTCGTGATCCTATTGTCCCTGGTTCCTGTTAAATATCAGTCAGGTTCTTCAACAATAGATGAGAGAACATCACGAATGAGATTCACAGTACCTTAACGGTTCAAAGACTGTCATTCCTGAAGTTTTCAGTCGAGTAACTGATACCATGAAACTCTTTAGAGGATCAGGCCAGAAACATTCAAATTCATCCTTTAAGCAGTAGTGAGAGGATTCAGAATTCTGGAGACAGAATTTAGACAGCACGCTGTAGTTAGCCTTGAAACAGTGCGAGGTTGCTTGAATAAAAGGGAAAATATATATAAAGCAAGTTTAATTGGTAAGTAATTCCTCTTACTCGTCTATTTAATTTTAGCAAGGGAGACATTCTAGTTTATGTTCTGTTGCGATGACAAAACACTCCGAACAAAGCAACTCCAGGGACGGCTCCATTAGGTTTATGCTTGTAGGCCTCAACCCGTCACTGAAGTGAGTCAGGGCAGAAATTGAAGCAAAGAACACGGAGTAGCACTGCTTACTGGCTTTCTCCTTGGCTTTTGCTTTCTTCTAATTTTACTTCCCCCCAGACAGGGTTTCTCTGTTGTAACTCTGGCTGTCCTGGAGCTCACTCCGTAGACCAGGCTGGCCTCAAACACACAGAGAACTGCCTGCCTTTGCCTCCTGAGTGCTGGGATTAAAGGCGTGCCCCACCACTACCACCACCACCATCACCACCACCACCACCACTGCTGCCGCTGCTCAGCAGGTAAGAGCACACACTGCTCTTGCAGAAGTCCTAAATTTAGTTCCTGGAACCTACATCCAGCACTTCACAACCTCTGGTAACTCCTGTTCCAAGGGATCAGACGCCCTCTGCTGGTCTCTGCAGGAACTGCACTCATTTGTATATAGCCATAAACAGCCACATATAGACAGAGTTAAAAGTAAAAATAATAAAAAAATCATTTCATTACCTTTTCCCCTTCTAAAACTATCTAAAAGTGACTTTGTGCCACTTAATAGCAGGATACTCTTCTGCTCTTCAAATACATTTTTGAGCAGCTGTCTGTCCCCTTGGGAACTGAGTGAGTGCTTTAGAGTAAAAATTGCCCATTTTCTCTATGTGACCTCTCAACACGTCCCATTTTTTAATATATAGACATTCTTGTTTTATCTGTTTTACATAATAGCTTTCATGCAAATTCTGTGTGGAAGGATTTGGAGCTTTAAAAAGTTTCAAAAGAAAAAAAAAAAAAAGCTGCCAGATAATCTCTAAAGAAGCCTCATCTCCGAAAATTCTATTACCATATAATTTCTCCAAGCGTTCCCTGCCTGAGCCATATCCCTGCGGCAAATACACGATGTGGCTGTTACTAAACACTTCCAGTGTGCTCCTGTGTGTATGAAACCAGGGAACTGAAGTCACCTCACTGGCTCAGCCGCTCAGCAGGATCTCTAGTAGCTAGCAGATGAGGGTGCTGAGTCTCCCAGGGCTTAGCCAAACCGACCGGGCCAGGCAAGATGCACAGTGAACAAGGCTTCACCTATCTTCCGTGGTGTGACACACCTCGGAGACAAGATGGGTCGATGGAGTGTTTATCTGGAACTTTCCATTGGATCTTCTATGCCTCTCTCCTCCTCTCCCTACCTTCCCTATTGCTTTTCGTAATAAATGCTAATTCATCTAGCATCTTTCTCTTGGTAGATTAGTAACCCTAGTGTATAGTAAGGATGAAAGTAAGATGATGCGGTCCAGCATCTACTGGGAGTGAGTATTTGTGTTTTAAGATGGAGGATTCTTTCATATTTCAGAAGAGTGAAGCTCTAACTGAGAATTGCCAAACTGGGGTTTACACAGTGAAAAAGACCTTTCTGATGTCTTCTTAGACGTTACTTTACATACTCTGTTCCATGTGCTCGAGTCTGGGGCTGAAGCTGATTCCTTCCACTGTCTGCAGCATGTTTCAGTAAATATTTGAAGTGGAGAGATGAGACATTTGATTAATCAACAGAAAACATCCACGCAGCTAGGCGAATTCCCAATCTCAATACAACAGCAAACTCTGCATATCATTTTCGTTCATCTCTTGTGTCAATCCTTTCCAGATGCATTTTTAGACGCCTTCAAGGTGGGCTACTCATCTGTACCGCAGATGTTGAAGATGTCTTCTTGGATCTTCTTGAAGATTTCAACTCTCATAGGGCTTACAGGGCTATTTTCCATTTTGTGTTATAACAATGAGGATCTCTAATTAGGGTGATGGTGATTGTTTCTGTGTGCTGGGAAGCCAGATCCATAAATTAGACGGGGCTTTGGTTGCTATTTCCCAAGTCACAGATGATAGCCGGTGGGGGTGAATGATCCACAGTTGTTTCCCAACGTATGATTTTACGATGACTACACCACGCCCGTGTATGCTGCTACCCTGTAGGAACCAGGACCTAGGAATGACTTGGGGACAATGTAGTATAGTAATGTCTATCAACTGAGGTTTTGTCCAGTTAAGTAACCTTTGGTGGAGAAAGAAAAAAAAAAAAAAGCTTTCTTCATTCTTATGTAATATAAATGTTATCCTTAGAAAAACCTTTAAATAATTCATTATGCTAGACTAAGCATATATATTTAGGCTGTTTTACCAAGGGGGGGAACAAAAAGGTAAGATTAGGATGAGAAGAAATGAGGACAATATGGACGATTGCAGAGAATGATGTTCAGATTTCAGTACAAAGCTAACCTGGGACCACCCTGATCTTTGGCAACACGTGTGCCATAGGGTTTCAATGCATGGGGTGAGGGTGTTCCGGGAGGTTCTGCTTTGTTCTGAAGTCATCTTAGTGACTAGTTGGAAGGTTGCTCAGACAATGTGTAATGTTCATCTTTCTGGACACTGCTACGATGGCGTCTTTTATCTCTTTTAGTTATTACAAGGGTGGCAATCCCTTTGTGGGTTGAACGACCCTTTCACAGGGGTCGCCTAAGACCTTCTGCGTATCAAGTACTGCATATCAGTATCAAAATTAGAATTATAAAGCAGCAATGAAAATAATTCTGTGGTTGGGGGAGGTCACCACAGCATGAGGAACCGGGTTAAAGGGTCGAGGCGTTAGGAAGAATGAGACTGTTTTCCGACCCTCTGATAACAGTTGGTGTCACGGCCACAGATGGAGAGCTGACTGCTCCAGTTGTGTTTCAGCATCTGGATAAGGTAATAGAAAGTGGAGACGCTTGAAATGACTGATGGAACGCCCTTGCAGGGCCAGCCCAGTCCTGGCAGTGTGACCACCTGCTTCAGGAGAGCCATGGTGCTCAGCGATCTCCGTCCACACCCGGACACCATGGTCTCGTGTCTGGAAGTCAAGAACGGCTTACAATAAAGCACGGTGCCCTCCAGCTTCATATTGCTGCCGTGCCCTCTGAAACCCATGTCGGATCTGACGTCCTTCCCTCGAGTAGGCAGGAAAGTCCATTTTTCCTGTGGCCACAGGTTTGCTGGGGCAGTTCTTACTTTCAAGTAGCAGTGGGTGCCAGACTCTGCAAGGCTTCCCTTCCCTCTGTGCCCAGGGAGCTGCCTGATGGAGCCCAAGTCAGGAGGGCTGCAAAGCAGCAGACTCCTCAGCCCTTTCTATGGATAGAGAGATAAATTCAATATTAAGGCTCAATTTTAACTCGACATCCACTAGCAAGTCCTCAGCCATACCATTATGCTAGGAATAAAACACCAGTCAAAGAAATGTCCTTCACCATCTGAGGCTATCTAAAAATCACTGACAATGTGTAGCAAGGCAGGTCCTTAGTTTGCTCTGGCTAACCTTGACCTTGAACTTGCTCTGTTGCTCTGGCAGTCTTTGAACATGCGATCTTCCTGCCCCAGCTCTCACAGTAGCCAGGATTGTAGGCCTATACAAATGTCCCACAAATTCTCACGCACCAGTGGCTATCAGACATGCTTGCAAACCCTTGATCAGCAAAACTAGACCAAACAAACAAACAAACAAACAAAACACTGCCTTCCCTTTGTGAAAAATTCCCGTTATGTGAGTTTCTAAGCCGAGATGTCATTTCAAGATGGAAGCAAATCACTAATTGCTATTTTGGAAAGCATTTTGTCCCTGCGTGAGAGGCTAAGATCCACAAAGAGCCGAGTATCGTGCACAGTGTTTAAGAACTGAAGCTGTATTTACTGACGGATGACGGATGCAGTGTTCTTTAGGAAGTGGCGAGTCCTATGAGGAAAAAAAAGAAAGAAAGAAAGAAAGAAAGAAAGAAAGAAGAAAGAACACACTGAGAGAGTCAGAAGTGCAGGTCAGGGGGAACTGAGGCATGCTGTAGTTTTCAGGCAGGCAGGGTAAGCCTGAGAGGCAAAAGAATTTCAATCAAATAAAGCTTATCGTCTTTGTTATCATAACCAGCATTCTGGCTAACTGCTTTTCTGTGCGCTATCTTCCTTAAAGCTCACAACAGATGCGATCACTGGGGCTTAAAGGAGTTAATTATTTACCCAGCATTACGGAGCTATTTAGTAGAGGTGATAGAATTTAAACTCAAGACTATCAAATTAAGAGCCCATGTTACAATGCACTGTATTGTGTCTCGGAGCAGTATTCTGCAAGCTGTATTCAGATGTCCTAACTAATATTTAACTTGATATTCGTTTCTTAAAGCACCTATTGCTAGTCATGTTTCCAATTTGTAATTAAAAGCATGTTCTGAAATATACTATCATCCACACACGCACGTACTGGAGAGCCTCCATCTGTTAAACTGAGTGTTAGGGATGTTTTGCTTGCGTGTAATATTTTTATCCAATCGCTGTGCCTTCGAAAAAAAAAAAAGCATAAATGTTTCAATCTTGCTTGATTGAATAAAAACATCAGGAGGCTAGGGAGATGCCTCAGTGTAGCCGAGCCGTGCAAGTCTGAGGACACAGATTCAGATGCCCAGCACCGTGTGTAAAGCCAAGGCACCCGTGTGTAAAGCCAAGGGCTGTGGTGGTGAGCATTTGTAATCCTCGTGGTTGGAGCACAGAGACAGGAAGATCCCGCTGGGAACTGAGGCAAACTGGTGAGCCCCAGGTTCCATGAGAATGTCTTTCTGAAAATAGTAAGTTGGAGAGCAACCATGGAAGTACCTGAGGTCAACCAGTTGTATATGTACACAGTAATAATGTCTAAGTAGGCAGCATATGCACTGCCAGAATGACCTTTAACACGACACTACACACATGTGTCATGGATTTCCTTGTTAATGAGTTATCAGTGATTGCAGGTGACTTGACCTTGTTATAGCAAGGCATACCTGGTTTCCATGTACTTAAGAGCTTGGCAGTTTTATGAACGTTTGCATGCTATGGCCTGATTTGTTGTGTGTGTATGTGTATGTATGCACATGTGTCCAGTTACACATGTGTGTATATGTAACAATTTGTAAACTCAGAAACAAGACAAGATTGTCCACTCTTTTCATATTTATTCAATATAGTACCTGAAGTTTTAGCTAGAGCAACGAGACAACTGAAGGAGATCAAGAGGTTACAAACTGGAACGGAAAAAGTCAAGTGTCTTTATTTGCTGATGATATTACAGTACATATAAGTGATCCTAGAAATTCTGCTGGGGAACTCCTACAGCTGATAAACACTTTCAGCAAAGTAGCTGGATACAAAATTAACTCACCAAAGTCAGTAGCCCTCCTATATACAAATGACAAACAGACTGAGAAAGAAATTAAGGAAACAATGCCTTCCACAATAGCCCCAAATAATATAATATCTTGGCGGGGGTGGGTGGGTAACTCTAACCAAGCAAGTGAAAGACTTGTATGATAAAACTTTAAGACACTGAAGATTTAAATTGAATAAGATATCAGAAGATGGAAAGAACTACCATGTTCATGGACGCGTAGGATTAACATAGTCAAGATGGCCGTCCTACCATAAGAAATCCATAGACTCTGTGAAATCCCTATCAGAATCCCAACACAATTCTTCACAGGTCTTGAAGGACAATTTTCAGCTTCATATGGAAACACAAACATTTCAGGATAGCTCAAACTGTCCTGCATAATAAAAGAACTGCTGGAGGTATCACCATCCCCAACCTTAAACTGTAGTGCAGAGCTATAGTAATAAAAACAGTATGGTACTGGCACAAAAACAAAGACCCCCATGCAGTGTTGCCTTCTGGGGTGGTTTAAATGAGAATGACTCACCCATAGGCTCATATATTTGAAGGTTTGGTTCCCACTTGGTGGACTGTTTATGAACGATTAGGGGTGTGAGCTCTGAGGTTTCAGAAGCCGATATCAGGACCAATCTTGCTCCCTACACCTCTTCCATCTTATGGATCACACGTGAGCTCTCAGATACGACTCCATCACCATGCCTTCCTGCTTCCATGCTCCCTGCTGTAACGGTCATGACTAGTCTATGAGAGTGTAAGCAAGTCCCCGTCTACGTGTTTCCTTTTATACACTGTCTTGGATCTTACAGCAATAGAATAGTAACTAAGACGCCTAGTCATTAAGGTTGGCTAGTAGAGTGAGAGGAATTGTACTCATGTAGAAATAGTATCCCAGTGTGGGGAAATTAAAACACTGACTATGTGGACTTAAGAAATATAAGGTAATAAGAAATATACAAATTTTCCTTTCCACGTAGAAGAAGAAGAAGAAGAAGAAGAAGAAGAAGAAGAAGGAGAAGAAGGAGAAGAAGAAGGAGAAGAAAAAGTGGAGACATCTCCGAAGAAACATTAAAATGAGTGATCGTGAAAGGTGTCTTTGTTTTCCTCGTTTCAATGACACAATGCTCTGGCAATTTAAAGAAAAGGGTTCATTTCCCTTGAAGTCCAAGGTACAGTCCTTCATGCTAGGGACGGCAAGGGAGGCTGGGGCTTGAAGCAGCCGATCCTACGGAATCCAGAATATAGAAGCAGAGTAGAATAACTAACTGCAAGCTGCTTGATGCTCTGGTCTCTTTCTCCATGGAAACAGTCCAGGGTCCCAAGCCAGGAAATGGTTCCACCCACAGTGGATCTGCCTTCCCACTGTAATGAAAGTAATTAAGAAATGTCCCTGGGTGAGCCCAGAGGCGAGTATCCCTGGATGCTCTAGAGTCTGTGAAGTTCACAGTTAAGGTTAACCAGCACCAAAGGTTAACAATCTAACGGTGGAAGAAATTTAGGTTAATCATAATTTGTTGCTTGCAAGATTGGCAGCCACAGGAGAGAGGAATGGATGCCGGTGGTGATCTTTAGGTGATACAAGAATTAACAGCATCTCTGTATCTTTCTATGAGAAACTGCCCAGAAAAAGAAAATTAAGTTTCCCAGCCTTTGACCTAGGAATTATATATCTATATCTAAAATATCATATATATATATATATATATATATATAAAATATCATATATATATATATATATATATATATATATAATTTAAGCTTTAGCATAAAATTCTTAATAATTGTGGGGAGAAGTGGTAGTTAATGTCCAGTAATCAGGGCATGACATACAAAATCAAATTAGATTCATAAATTTAAATTTTTAGGTGGTTGCAATGGAAGGTGCTTGAGAAGTCATTTATAATAAATTAAGAGAGAGCAGGTCGAGATAAGACTTACGTGTGTATGTCTATATCTGTAAAGTGATATTATATATGTGTGTGTGTGTGTGTGTGTGTGTGTGTGTGTTGTAAGCTGAGAGCTATAGAAATGTTGCCTAAAATACTACCTTTCAGTGATTGCTTTTTTTTTTCTGATTTGCAGTTCACAAGTTTTATGTAATTCCTATGCAGTGTCAGTTTTACTTGTAGCAGAAAATTTGCAAGTTGTGGGAAGCACGGAGAGCAGCGTAGCGACCCCCCGTGTCCGCCGCTCCACTTCAACACTTTTCTGCCCGCTGTCCTTTCTTAAGGAGAAAATATGGAAGGAAGTTCAGTTGGCTAGAAACCACTGTGCTCCCATCTCCTGGAACGACTTCTTAATTGTGATACATTATAATGCATGCTATATCGTCCCTTTAAAAAAAAAAAAAACCAAAAAGAAAAACAAAACAGGACGAACAAAACAGCTAGTTTCTCGGTAGCCCGAACACTATCCTTAAAGTACCCACCTCATTACCAACGATTCTGAGAGGGAAGCTAAACTTGTCTTACCACTGTCAACATAGATCGGATAATACAAATTCTTATATTTTTTTTAATCATAGGAAAAAAAAACCATCTCTCTGCTTTTTGGAAGTTTCTCATAGATCTCTTAAACCACAAACAAGAAGGAAGTGGGCGGTGGCCTCTTAACCATGATGATAGGGTCGATGTGTGGGGGCCTCCAGCGTCTATGGTTTGGGGACCAGAGGAGAACCTGGCACAGCACACTTACAGCAAAGGGCCTCTTGTGCTCTCCCATCCACTTCAGGAACACCTTCCTTCTTAAATCCAGAATTTGGCACACGGTTTTATACAAGTGGGTATTGTAAGAAGCTTCTAGAAGAAGTTTAAAAGCTGCAGGCACCCCAAAGAATTGCACGCTTACATGCAAAAAACGCAGCAAAACAAAGCAAAAACCAAAGCAAGAACAGATTTCCGTGAGTTCAAATATTTTCCCTCAGAAGAGTAAAAGAGAGAGATGCAGAGTGCACCCTGTAGTGTATTTATAACTAACAGCCTTCCTTCCACACTCCCGTGGCTTCTACCGGGCTTTAAAGGCCCATTCTTCACACTCTGTGTTAGTGGGTATCTGTGCACTTTGATGGACTAACCCCTCTGGAGAACTTTAACTTGTGCTATTTTTTTAAACACCCAGGATAATGTGCTTTTGGAAGGTGGAACCCTGTTTAACACCTTTCATTTCCATAAGGCTCGAGATTGTGTGGTTCCGAGACGCTCCCTATAACCAGACCGTAAAAGCAATAATAAAGCCCAACAACATGAGCATAAATGTAATGAACGCCAGGTTTTCATGTGGAGAATTGTCAATATATATTGACATTTGTTTTCGTGGCATATTTTAGGCCACATTATAATTTATTGGTTCTGGCTTGATTACATCGCTCCATTAACTTGGTGATACCATTATAGTTTAAGGGCGGTTTTAGCTGCTGGGTTTTAGCTTAAATTTTATGCACAGCCCGGAAGTGCTTGGTCACTGAATTCATTTCATATAAATCAAACAAATAATTAATGAGTAAAAGCTGTTTCGGAGAAGCAGATAGCGTTAAGATAAGGAAACTTTCTGCTAACACACACTAAGAAATTGCTCACAGAGGTTAGAGTCACGAGCTGTATCTGAGATATTCTTAGGTGACTCAGTTGGTAGAAATACCCACACCAGGGGGAACAGACACCACTGTGAACATTCGTGTTAAGCCCACGCAGACAGCGCAAACAATGACCTACAGTGCCTATGGGGTCTGAAAACAAGCAGATTTGTTTGTATTTTGCACATGATATTGCAGAAATCTGATGAGAAAATCACTTGTCCTGGGAAAAATCCTACTATAGAGTGGCTTAAAAAAAAACTGATGGAGAGATGGTTTGGTTGATGAGGTGCTTGCTGCAAAAGCATCGAGAGTTGAGTCCAGAACCCCAGGACCCACACAAATCGCTGGAAATCGAAGCACATCCCTGTGGATTCCAAGTGCTGGGAGATGGAGACAGAAGGGTCCCTGGGGTTTTCTGGTGAGCTAGTCTTGCTTAATCTGTGAGCTTCAGGTTCAGTGAAAGAGCCTGACTGTAAAAATAAAATGGAGAGCAACAGAAAAAGACACCTATGTGTATACGCACACACACACACACACACACACACACACACACACACACACACACACACACACACCACACCACACCACACACACAACATACACATACCACACACAAAGCATACACATACCATACACACCACAAGTGCACACACACACACACACACACACACACACACACACATATACACACACCAGGCAAGGGCTTCTTCATCCTGTGGTCTCACCTATAAAACATACAGGATATCATGCATTATCTTAGATAACGTCTATTAACAAGATCGCACCTGGCTTTAGCCTTTCCGTTCTCCGTCCACTAATTTGCTTAACATCTTTGAAAGGCCTTGCAGTGGCATAAAAATCACACGCTTTCAAAGCCCTAAAAATCAAGTGAGCAAACAGACCGCACTTAGCACTTGCCACAGTGAGCAAAACTCCCTCTACACGCCCCACAGCTCTGAGATGAAGACAAACACTATCAGTTAAATAAATACATGATTTCATCGGGATCCAAAAGTTCCAGCAGGGGCGATGAATTTTTATGAGCCTTAACTCTTGGCAAAACCTATGTACTTGAAATAACCTATGTACCTGTATATCCCTCATATCCTGCTCACGTCAAGAGAGGGGCATTAGGCAGTTCACATACAGGCTGGTGGAGTCTTGACGGTGGTGAGCAGGTAGATGGCCGAGATGGTTTGCCGACAGGTGTTACAAGCTGAGCACTCTGGATATGCGCTGTTAACAGCTGTAGTAGTGAAAGCTTTTTGTTTAAAAAAAAAAATTTAAAATTTCTTTTTCCTGTGCATAATGCTGATTATTTCACTTCTTCATCCTCAGAGTCCCTTAGAGAATGGTTTGTTAGCCTCTCTGGCCCCTTCCAGGGAATAAATGGTAAGTTAGATCTTAGTTTGCTGTTATCAGTAGCGATTGCCTGGGGAGATTGTATCTTAAATTTTAAACAGGAAGGGCGATTTAGGCAAGGATTCTAACCGCTGTGTGGCCCTTTGTGCCACAGTGGGCCACCTGGGCTGAGCTGTGGATCACGGTACAAGGTTGAGAGCTCTCCATTCAAGGATGGATTATCATCAGGGAAGTTCACAGCAAAGCAGTGTGTGGAGCTACTGTCAGCCCGCCTGCCACCTGCCAAATTGCTATCGCTTTGAAAAATGGCCACGATGACATCACTGGGTGAGGTCATCATAGCTGACTTCTGCTAATGCTTCCCTCACCCCTGATCTGAATCTTACACCTGAGAATTTCACTTTCAGACACCAAGTATCAGTGACAATCACTCCTCTGCTTTGGGAGAGCTTACGTTATTGTTGATTTAAAAACCTATCTTTGCTCTCTGAGAATGCAAACAAGTGCTATTTTTTTTTCCCCCATCCTTCACTGGGCCCAGCATCTAGGCAGTGAGCTGCATGCTAAGGTTTATGTATGGCATACGCAATTCTGCCGTGCATAAAATCTTCTATAAGTGAGCTAAATGCAGCAGAAATAAGTCTTCTTGAGCTTAAAAATTCACCACTGAACTATATGATTGATTGGCTTTCTCCAACTTCGCTTCTAAAAAAAAAAAAAAAAGAAATTGAAAAGAAACATTTCCCACATTTCCATCAAGACCCTAAATCTGCATTTTTCTATTTTTTTCCTCTGTATTCCCCAGTGTCCAAGAGAGGAATGGAAGCTTCTAGAAACATGAGTTCTTAGAAAAGGAAGGAGATGAGACATAGGGAAACCATGTGGTCTTGCTGTGAATCATCACAAAGATGAGCCAAAGAAAAGCTGGGCAGAGGATCAAGCCCTGTTTTCTTTCCAGGTTTTGCTAACTCTGGCTGAGGTTTCCAAACATTACAGGGGGAAGTTCGGGGTTTCTGCCCTGGATACCTAGATCTTTCCTCTGACCCGAAAAATTGCTTAAGCTTACAGATGTCTTCGAGACAGATGTTTCCCTACCTTTCAAAACGCATCAGGAGCAAGACGTGTTCATTTGGAG
>JAMJFZ010002814.1:0-27500 GCA_026225945.1 Cricetomys ansorgei | reverse complement strand
CCGTGGAGAGGGTGATTCTGGAAGCAGCCACCATGTAAACGCATTCCTTCAGTTCCTCTCAATGGCACCAAGGACATTGTTGAGAATCAGTTAAAGCATATTGCAGCACAACAACGCGTTTCGATAAGCGTTGGTGACGGGAGTCTTTCGTGCTGTATTTAATGACATTCATGGTTAGAAACGCATAGTGATTTTTTTTGCTAGGGTGGCAAGCAAATCCAATATTGTATGGAAGAACACTTTGGTGTGGTATCTTGTAGGCGGGAAGTACTCAGCACAGATTTAAATACACAGCAGAGCCTTGGGTAGCAGCCATTTGGTATGATATCTCGAATGGACACTCACTTAAAATTGTTTTACAGGAAAATGTGGATTGCGCCCCATTTGCGTCCGGCACAAAAGTGTGAGGTTTTTTTAAGGGTACATGATCTTAACTGATTCCTCTCCATGTTGATATTACCTAGATTCTACCCAGCAGGGAGGTGTCTACCTCACAAAACTTCACAACTCTCTGTGTGTGTGTGTGTGTGTGTGTGTGTGTGTGTCCTATAAATTCTGTCATGCTCCCTTCAAGCCCTATCATAAAGCATCGGACTTTTCCTTGAGCCAGTATACTCAGTAAACAATTCTGTTTGTTTTCTTTTTGTAGCCAAACTTCTTAAAAGGGCCATCGGATTGGCTGCGCCTGTATAATTTGAAGACAATAGCCGGTATGGTACTATGAACAATCTAGACATACAACACAGTCTCCAGAGGACGGCTTGAGAATCGAAAGTCAGTCGGAAAAGAGAAGGTATTGTCTCTCTACGTGAGTCTCCCAGTACCTGAATCTGTGACTCAAGATTGCAGGAAATTATCTTACATACCGCGGAGGTTACCGAGACAGGTCCATCTTGGTTTTGATCTCCAAGGTGCATACGAATGAATTGTAGAGAAGGCTCCGTGTCTAATGGAGAGATAACTGGGAAGGAAATGGAAGGCCTGTGGAGGGGTCGCGGCTACCTGTGTTAAATGGGGTCAGGTAAAACAGGCTCAGTGTGCAGGTGGGAGCACTTCTGATGTCATTCAGCCTGGCTGGCATCACCGAGTTGGTGATTGTTAGGAAGAAAGGCAGACATTGTGTGTGGGAAGAGGGCTGGTTTGCAAAATAGAGAGTGGTGTTTACAGGCTGGGGCCAACAAGGAGAGTCTGAGCTCCAGCTGCGGGTGGGAGATGAAGGTGCTATAGGTGCACAATGGACAGAGCTAAAACTCTGGTCGAAAGGAACAATGTGACCAAGAAAGACTATTCTTAAGGGGGAGGTGAACGAGGAGACACAAAAACACACAGAAAGCCATCTGGTTTGTGCTTTATTCAGCAAGTGTTTTCCCAGAAAGGACACATGTGTTTAGCTTTTTTTTCAAAATATATGGCAAGTAGCTCTCTCATCAGAGTGGATGCCAAGGAACTAGGCTCTCAGAGTTGCCAAGTTTACCTTAGTATAAATAAGACAACTGCATGAACGCTTCCGCAGGCCTTGAGGGGGAGCTGTCATCTTCTGCATAATCAATTACCTAGCAACTGCCGTCTAACACGGGTCATGAACACGTGACCCTGTACGCAGTGCGAGGCGTTGCTACCACTCTGGGTGTTATGTTCATGACATATTTAAATGCTGCCTGTGTCAATACTTTTTTTTTGTTTTTACTATTAATTATCTCAGCAAGTCCCCATATTCTATGGCACTTTTTGAGGAAAACTATGGAGGAATTATTATAGTCATAAATTGCTAGAGGTCTCATATACCCCGGGCCATTTTCATATTCCACAATGTTCACTGAATTGACATCAATAGGGCTCAGTTAGCCCATCTGTCTCAAGTATGTAGCTCACCTCTTGGGGCCGCACATCAAGTTCTATATGGCCAGAGATCCATATACTGAAAGACTTTTCCTGTTCACCAGAAAGGACTCTAGAGACTGGAAGTTATTCATGGGACTTCCAGTCACTCCCAGGTATAAGGTGCTTATTTACTGCTCCATGATAACATTTTATTGACAGCTATGGTTCAATTTGTCAAATCGTGTCACTCTGTGTAATGTTTCGAAATAGTTCTGATTTCTTTCCCTTCTGAAGATTTGTGTTCCTTTAGAGAGTTTGTAGAATGGGCATCCATTTAATACTTTTCAGGAGGGTGATGGAGGTATAGGGGGGGTGGTTCTGGAGAGCAGAGGTTGCAGACAATGCAGCTTTACATTCTCATCCAATTCACTAGGCATCTGAAGAAGATGGGGTGTTACTGTGATTGCAAACATTGAATAGGATCTTAATTCTGAGAGTTTGAATTGGCCTTTCATCTGAAAATCAGTTGCAGAGGAACACAGTGACACACGTATTCAGTTCTCATCCACTGAAAGCAATCAATCAGGGGGCAGTTTCTCTTTAATGACTGAATCTGACCTACAACTGCCGAGTCAATTTGATAACACTGAATTAAAACTACAATAGCAAGGTTCGGTGATGATTAATCATTCCTTTTCCTGATTTTCCTATTGGAAATTCAAAAGCCATGAAATGGCAGGGAGACTTGAAAGATCTCCATAATGTAGTATGCAATGTGTATTGTACAATATACATTATAATTATATGTATAATATACAATATAATATATATTGTATATATTGTATAATTATTGTATAATGTAGTATGTAGTTAGCTAGCAACTGGTTGGGAAATCAGAATCTTTTACAATGCAATTATAAGACAAAGATGTAGCTAATTAATGTTCAAAATAGAAGACTTCAGTTGCAGGCTAACCATGTAACTTCCCATGATAAACATTACCAGATTCAGAAATGTGAGGGAAAATAGGTATTGTTAGGTCCAAATGCTCACGATCATTAGTCATCAGACTTTGAATCAAATTGAACCACAATAGATATTATTTCTTCATGACTACAATAATTGCCACGGAAAAGATGAAAGATTTAAAACATGTTGTTAGAGATGTGGGAAAAAAAAGAAGTCTTTGCATATTAATGCATGCATTTGCATATATTACATATTATGTTAGTAACAGTCATTGTGAAACGCGGCACGGAAGTTCCTCAGAAACTTACAAGTAGAACCATCATACGATCCGGTGGTTCCTCTAATGGGCATCTAAAAGAATAAAACAGTCTGTTGAAGAGACATCTATGTACTCTTCGTTATGGTTTGGATGAGAAATGTCCCACACAGGCCTGTGTGTTTAAATACTTGGTCCCCAGTAGGTGGAGCTATTTGGGGAGGTTATAGAACCTTGAGGAGGTGGGGGCCTTGCCGATACTTGGAATGAGCTTTAAGGGCTCATAGATTCTCCCTCCAGCTTCCAGTTCCTTCTCTCTGCTTCCTATGTGCAGAAAAAAACATGATCAGCCATCTTCCTGTTCGTGCCTCCATGCCACGATGTCCCCTCCATTATGGATTCTAGCTCTCTGTAGCTATAAGACAGAATATACCTCTTCTATGCCGATTTTCTTTTTGTCTGGTTATTTTATCACAGCAACAAACAAAGTAATTCGTATACCCATACCCAATCTGGCATTCCTCACTGAAGCCAACATACAAATTAACTTTTAAGTATCTGTCAGAACGGATGCATTAAAATGCTGTGTGCGTTCACAATAGAATATCACTCAGTCTTAATAAAAGGAGACTGTGTCATTACAGCGATGTGGATAACACAGAAGGGCACTGAGTTCAATGAGATAAAGCAGGCATGGAAAAACAAGTACTAAGTGATCTCTCATGTGCAGAATCCCAAAACCTGAATTTTCAGAAGAGTAGACTAAAATGGTCGACGGGGGACCTGGAATGGTGGCCCGTGGATAGATGATTTCTGTTGACCTGGAAGACTTTAGAAGCTGTTTTCAAACACAGTGACTCCTTTAACGATTTATAATATACTCGAAAAATTCCAAGGGAGTAGAATTTTCACATTCTTACCACAAATTGATAATAACTGTGCAAAGTTATATATATATATATATATATATACATATATATATATGTATATATATATATATCCATTTGCCTTAGCTTGTTCTATGGTCTTCATATGTTTTAAAGCATCGGATGCATTTTCTCAGTATTGATCAGTTATTTATCATCTGCTGAAGTCTGGGTACAAGTAGGGTTCAAAGCATGAGCTTTGCTGTGTGATGGGCACTGATTGTCCTTCTGGTTCTGCCACATGCTCAGTGACATTTAACAAGCCACTTACCACAGGTCTCGTTTCTTATTGGGGAAAGTAGCCTTTGTTCATTACTGAGAACAAAATCAGTGGGGAACCAGTCTTGCTGTTAACATTGTTTGACAAACTTTCATTGGTCAGTTGAATATGCAAAGAAACTCCAGGGCTTCATTGCTACCTTTAAAAACTTTTCTCTACATCATTAAGGAAAAAGTGTTAGTTGAAAAAAAAAAAAAAGCAAGCAAGCTCCCCCCTCCAAAAAACAAAACAAAACAAAACAAAATAAAACTCCAGAAGTTCTTTTAGCCAGGTGCTGGTGGCGCACACCTTTAATCCCAGCACTTAGGATGCAGAAGCAGGTGGATCTCTTTGAATTTGAGGCCAGCCTGGTCTACAGCGTGAATACCAGGACAGAGTTACAACAGAGAAACCCTGTCTCAAAAAAAAAGTAGTAATAGTATTCAGAGATAGTTTGTTTCTACATTCAACCATACCTCTTAACACTTCTAGATTTATAGTCCATGATCTTCCTGTGATGAACACATACGAATGGTTCAGAAAGCCTGAACCCCAAAAGTAATTAGTTGACTGACTTGCCATTCAAAAACCATGTTATTCATGGTCTTGCTTTTTATTTTATTTTATTTTATTTTATTTTATTTTATTTTATTTTATTTTATTTTATTTATTTTATTTATTTTCTACTCAATTGTCCTGTCTTCCAGCCACTGTGTGTGTTTCATGCAATAAAAGCTTGGAGAGGGAAAACTGAACATTGGTTTCTAATTCTCATCAAGCGATAAAAGGGAGAAAAGCTCTCTTTGCAGCTATCAGGGAGATGATGGAAACTAATTCCTTTAGGAAAGCCTCTGCATAGGTCTTTGTGTTTGCCTCTCACTGGGCTCCCTCTGGTCACTCAGTGAGGGCAGGATGTTGCTGTGTGGGTCAGGAACCATCTCTAGGCTGGGATGGAGTCACTATGCTTCTCCCGAGCTGAGAGTGCTGTGTTGGGAAGTGAAGTGAAGGATTACCAAGAGAAAATTAGAGTGTGCTAATCAGGAGAAGGATGTGTAGATGAATTCTGAAAATGTAACTGATTTCTGACGATGTAGCTGCCTCGAAGCCTTCTTTCTTTGGGGACCAATTGTAACCGCTGTTGTTTCATTTATAACTAAACTCCATCTCCCAGTTCTTCTTGTTTTTTTGCTGGGCTGTTACCGAGACAGATGCTGAACTTGGGGCATTTTAACTCCCTAGCTCTAAAAGGTAAGAAAGGGCAAAGACAGAAAGGAAGATTTCTTTACAGTCCCTTATCTGTTTGAAGCTTGGAGACCTGGACTAACATCTTACAACTTCTATCCCATTAACTGTTCGGTAACACGCCCCCAACATCATCATCCTCTGTCACTAACTCCTCTGTCCTTTGCCTAAATGACAATTCCAGCTGACAGCACTCTCTTAAATAGGACCCCTAAGCTGTTCCCAGAAGTCCAAGCGGCATGTAACCATAAGGAAAGCTGCACAGTACAAAAGACTTCTTGGCAAAGTATCCTACTACAAGGATGGTACACAGTTGATAGATTAAAATGTCCCATTTGTCTCTTCAAAGTGCCCAAGTTTCGAGATCAGGTGTAGCTGCGACTACAACTCTTATGTGATTTTATAGAATGTTACATACTTTGCTTTTGTGCAGATTAAAATCATCATTGTGGTCATAGCCAACACACTATGATGCACTGAAGGAATTGCTTATATTTCTGTTCATATTTTCTCAGTTTCTTCCCAAGGAAGTGAATCATGGGAGATTCTAGTAATGTTGGGAAGGTAATGTTCAGAACACCTTGGGGTTTACAATCTGAAGGGAGATACTTGGAGCTCCGAATCCAAAGACAACAAATTATTGACATTATCTTGCATAAACACATAATTGAATTTTCTATTGGAAAAAAAGTCTCATTAAGGAAGAAAGAAATGAGATTGGAATTTACTGAAATCATTTTGGCCAAAAATATCATTTCTATATTTAGTAAATCATAGAGTTATTAACATATGCCCCCCCATATATTTAACAAAATATTAGCCAAGTTGGAAATTCTTCTTTTTGCCCTCAAAGAAAGCTGTGTTCTTTATTTTTGACACCCTCTTCCTGTGTGTGTCTGTCTGAGAAAGCTTACCTTGTGGTAGACCGAAAATAGACATGATTTCAAAGTAGTTGGCATCCCCATGGAGCATACACACCTCAACCACAGGAATAAAAATCATCCCTGGACAGTGTTGCAGGCAAATGGGGTGGCTTTAGAGTCAAGGAACTTTTGCAGCAAGACATTTGACTTGTTCAGAACTTTATGGATTCTGAACTTACAAAAAAGTCCCCAGGTATAAACTTGTAGCCTCAAAGGATGGGGCACTTGGGGTACTCCTTCAGCGTTTGATTCCTTGAGAATGAGGTGATAGAAAAGCCCACAGCAGAACAAGGCCCCCACCACAGTTTTAGGGGTTCCTGGACTCCTAGATCTGGTTTATATAGACATTCATAGAGGCACATATAAATCATCCTCATCAGAATGCAAATCGGAACCCCTCTTCCTTGAATTTTGAAAGTGTGGTATCTGGCTTGTTCCAGGCATAGTTTTAGGGATTTGAAAGAACTGACTCCATTGTTTCCAAGAATATATTTCTAGGAAGAAGAGGAGCCCGAGCTCCAGGAGGGAAAAGACATGTGCAGTATTAACTCGCTCTTCCAAATCTTGTGTGCACAGTGGCACAAAGGGCCTTATATGCAGGGATAGAAGCTCCATGCTGATACACAAGAGCAGACTAGGCAAATGCATAGAATACAACCCGCCTTTATTTTGTCAAAAACAAATCACTTCACTATAATTTTTAGGCTACATCTTAGTTTGCTTAATATGTAAACCATTAGAATATGCAAAACAATTTAGATTCTTGGCGTGCTTCTTTCAGTGTCTTGCCTTTAAAATGTCAAGAACTGTTTCCCTCAAAATAAATAACATATTATGTTTATGAAAGAATTCAAATAGTTTCCTGAAGAATGTTCCTTGTATTCAATGTTTTAAAGCCCATTTTGGTCTGTCTTTGGACTTGGGTAATTGCTAATGAAGGGAGTGTTTCTAAAAGCAGAGCTCTCACTGGAGATGATCCAGCATGTCAACAGAAATGATGGAGAAGCCGCCATTGGTTCTAATGCCCAGCAAAACTATGTGGAGAATTTGTAATGATTTGTAAACATTTTCTCACTTATTATGATTCGGATATGGATTGTGGCCCAGAAAAAGATGTGGATTTATTTTGATAGTCCCTGTAATTAGCTCAGCAATGTTTTCCGAAGTTATGATTTCATACTGACTATTAGAAATTGCACATTTCTGAGATGCCTCTTGTCAAGAGGGTATGGGGGTTATAGGGCAATGATTAAATATACTCTAAAATGAATTAAACAGAGTCTAAATCCAAGCACACATGAACTAAGAGTGGTATAAATAGACAGAAGAAAGGAAGCCAATATGACGGTGATATGCTTCAGGTACAATTCTGAGCACGTGGCCAATTTATTCTCATCAGCTGCAGAACAGCTCGTGCAATAACAACAGAGGGAAAATGTGGACTTTCATGACTGTGTAACTGTTCTGATTACACAGACATGTCTTGACCCACATGCTACACCGTGAGGTCTGTTCTGCTAAGGTATATGTCAGGTGAGGCTGGAATCCCAACAAAACATTCGAGACTTCTTGGTCCACGCTCTTTATGGACTTCAAAATGGTGACCTCATCTCCTTAAACGTGGAGCTGGAGCCTATGTTTTTCTGTTCTGATTGCAGGCGAAGGAGAGAACTATAGAGCTGTTTCTGAATCCCATACATCCCTGTCTCCTGCTTTTCCTGGTCTCCCAAGAGATGCTTAGTCCAAGCCTGAGGAGGGGCCATATTCTGGTGATGGTCTTCATGGTGAATGCAGAGCTAAGGGCTGTCTTCCCCTAAATCTCTCCTTTGGATAGGTTGTGAGGATTAATGAGTTAATATCAGAAAATGCTACGGGGCGAATCCTCACTTGCCTGAAAGAGCATAAAATTTTTATTTTGTCTTTTATGTTTTCTGACAGTTGTTTCTGTCTGCCACTAGGCTTTGAGTGGAGTGTGCAGAGGATTTAGGACAAGGTGATGGATCTGACTCAAGGGCATCTCGATAGCTTTGCAAAAACATAATGCAATAATGTCGGTCTTGGGCCCTGTGTCGTGGAGAAAATGAAGACAGCTAAATTTTAGATAAAAGACGATATAGCTCTTCTGTCATTATTTAGGAGACAAATTACATCAATGAACTTTCCCCCTTATCATTACACATCTAATTTTATACGGAACAGTTAGAAAGTTTAAAAAGTCACCTGATGGAATGTTTAAGGCTGCGTATAACTTTAAATAATGCATAAGGAACTTATTTTGGCTTCCTTGAGAAAAAGGGGAGAAGGGAAAGCTAGATTGTACTACTGTTAGGTCAGGTAATGATCAGTGATGGATAGTTTAATTGTCAATTTAGAATTGACAATTTCATTTGAATTTAAATTGACATTTTAATTGAATTGACATTTTAAATGACATTTGATTGCAATTTAGAATCATCTGGGAAGAGAGTCTCAAGAGACAATTGTTTATGGTAGGTTGACCTGTGGGGACTATCTGTGAGGGGATTGTCTTAATTGAATTAATTGATGTGGGAAGACCCTGCCCACAGCGGGTGGTACCATTCCCTGCCCACAGTGGGTGGTACAATTCCCTAAACAAGGGGTTCTAAACTGGAGAGATATACCCTGGATGAGAGTAAGACACTCACAGAGTAGTTTATCAGTTGCTTTTCTTGCCTGCTGTGACCACACCACCGGCCAGAAGCAACCTACAACCTTTGTCATGTGCTACAGAAGGGATTCTGGCCATTGCTTTACACAGGCGCATAAAGCCATGATGGTACTGCACCTGCAGTCAAGAAGCAGGGGGAAGACAGGAAGTGGACCCTGGCTATAAAAATCCCAGTGTCCTCTCCAGTGACTCACTTCCTCTAGGGAGGCTCCACCTCTTTACAGTTTCCATAACCTTCCAAAACGGTGCTCTCAGTTTGGAATGAAGCGTTCAAATGTGTGAACCGATTCAAGCCACAACAACCCCCATACAAAATCCAAAGGAAAAGGAACAGATAACACACGACATTCATATGTTTGCTAGAAATAAACCACCAGCTTGTTTGCTAGCCTTCTCCTTGCTTATGCTAGAGTGAGTTTATTGAAGGTGGGCCTGCGCATGTCTGAGTAGAGTTCTTCTGCAGGACATTTCATTTTGTGACCTTTCATTCATTCATTCATTCATTCATTCATTCATTTTAAATGAAGTTTATTATTTTATGAATGTGTTAGCCTGCATGTATGTCTGTGCACCATACGCATGCCAGATGCTCCAGAAGGCCAGAGGAGGGTGTCAGGTGTCCTGGAATTGAATTTACAGATGGGAGGAAGCTATCATGTGGATGCTGTGAATTGAACTTCGGTTAAATTCTGAAAGAACAGCCAGTGTACTTAACCACTGAGCCGTCTTTCCAGGACGTGTTACATGCCCTTGATTAGCTTACTGGATTAGATGACATCATCATCAAAGGTGACAAGGCCAACTAGCAGCCAAGAAGGACCCAAACTGGAGTCTATCTGATGCTCCAAACACATTTTTAACGACAGGGTTTTCCCATTGAGCCAGTGAGTCTGCATCTCAAGTGTGACACAGGAGCAGAAGGAGAGGTGGGAATTGAACACCCATAAAGGGACCAAAAGCTTCAGTTTTGTGACACTTCTTCAAGTGTTTTTCTTTTCAAGTGATGCAGTAGTGTGCTTCTGCTGGGGCGGTTCAGCAAGCACGGGACATGGGAGGCATATTCATATGCGCAAATCCTGCCAGACCTCATCCATCGTCATGGCCAGTGCTGTACTCAACAGTGTAACTCCGAGCCTTTGAGCTCAGGTGTTTTCATTGATTCAGAATTCCTCAGGTATTCTACTGATAGCACGTGCAGATCATTAGCAATCAAACATCCCCCACAGAAACCCAACACCTACCGACAGTACGAAACTCCCTAGACAGCTCCTCATCCAACAGTGCACAAAACAATTATTTTACATATAACTAAAAATAAACTTTTGCAACAAAGTGATATAAGACTCCCTTGTCAATCACATGCCACCGAGCCTTGAAGGGGAAAGGGCTCAGTCAATGCTTTGATAAAAGCTCAGGAAAGTTCTGGCATGTGTCCCTCGGTGGGATGCCATGTTATATAGATTAAGTGGAGGAGGTAGGTACCATAATAGGAATGGTGAAAATTAAGTACTTGTACAAAAGGCTTTACAGTCACACACTGGGGAAGGAGGGAGGATGGCTCTGGTCCCATAAATACACACTCGTGATTAGCTGCCTTTTCAGATTAGCTGAAGGTGGAGTTCAATTGTTAAAATTGAACTGGAGGGCCTGAATACCGAATGTGTCACTTCAAATGATGAGTACACACATCCTTGACACTTGGAGGCAGATACGGGCTCATGCACCCACATAGTTCAAGCACACACAAACGTGGAGTGCCGACTAACGCCCGACTTTGTAAGAGGTAGGGGTAGAAAGGAACTGAATTCAGGTGGTCTAGTGCGCCACTGTTCTGAATTCCGACATACTCCACACCCGCCCCAGGAAGATTTGTCCTTCTGCCTCTAGGGAAGGTTGTTCTTCAATTGTCCCTGACGTGGTACACCTGTGGAACTCATTAAACCTCCTGAGAATATGGTCTCCTTTATTGGTTGCCAACCTTCCTAATACCGCGACCCTTTAATACAGTTCTTCATGTTGTGGTGACCCCCCAACCAGAAAAGCATTTTTGTGGCTACTTCCTAACTGTAATTTTTCTACTTTTCTGAATCGTAATGTAAATATCCAATATTCAGATGGTCTTAGGTGACCCCTGTGAAAAGGTCTTTTGACTGCAAAGGGGTTGCGACCCACAGGTTGAGAAAAGCTTCCCTTGCAATAACCAGCAGCTCTCTCTGGAAATGGAGTTCTATATCTCTGTAAAGGAGAGGAAGCCTTCATTCTGCTGTCTCTTCAAGAGCCAAGGAAGGGGGTTAGCTAGGAATGGATTAGCTAGGAAGTGGCTTAGCTAGGAATGTGTACACCAGCATATATTCAGGGGTGCTGCTCACACACCACAGGATGACCCCAGCTCTTCCCTTTTCTCCATGCTGTCTTCAGAGCTCGGGATTCTGTGATATATCACTCCATTAAAGTTTAGACAGTGCCGGGAAATGCTGCTTTTTAGACACGGAGATATTACGAGTCATTCTACACCCCAAGCAGATATTCCTGTTTTAGAATATGCTTCTTCACCGACTACCATAACATTCTTTTTTGCAAGCAAAGAGCTAGCTAAAAAAGGAATAAAGATTTCCTCTGCCCCGTGAGTCTATATTCTCTGCTCATAGTCAAGCCAATAACTCTTTATGTAGCTTCAAAGGAAGAATTTTGAAATTATTGAGTCATGGTGGGAATAGCACATTTTTCAAGATCCCCAAGACATATTTCTTGATAACTCTTTGATTACTAGATCCGTAATAGATATTTCTAGAACACTGTCTTGCCTTTCAGCAATGTAGTTCCCACCTATTTTTCTGGGTAATTTCTGACTCCAGCAGAACATACGGGCTGAACTCAGAGTTTACACCACTTGTGATGTTTATCTTTGTTCTGTCATATATATATATATATATATATATATATATATATATATATATATATATATAATTTTTATTTTTTCTGTTGTAACTCTGGCTGTCCTGGAACTTACTCTGTAGACCAGACCGGCTCTAACTCACAGATCAGAAATCCACCTGTCTCTGCCTTCCAGGTGCTGGGATTAAAGGCGTGCCATTCCTTTTTTGGAGGGGAGGGTCCTTCAGATTTCTGAAGAGTTCTTTCCACTTCCCTTTCTGTCTTGTTCTTCTCTTCACCTTCTTTGGCGTGCAGATCAGATCAGCAATTCATGTTTAGCAAGCTCCAGCTTTAAAGCTTGCGAGATGGGCAGAGTCTGTGGCTTAAAAAAAAAAAAAAAAGATCGACCTAGAAGCTAATAACATATTAGTCCTCACCCTGTGATGTGAGCACATCAACATTAATGATCCTGGAAGGCCGACCATTTAACACACCCAAGTCTCAGACACTTACCAACACAATTATGGCAGGTTCCAATCATACCAGCTCAGCAGGAATACAGAGGCAACCAAAAACACACATAAAATATGTTAAGATTCTTTAAACAAACAAACAAACAAACAAGACTTGAGTTCTGGATCTCCCTGTATTAACAACCCATCTTGCCACCTGGACAAACTTGATTAGGTCTTGTTTTCTCCATGTGAATGATCTGAAAGGTAATTTGCTGGAGTGTCTGTCCATAGGCAACTCTGACCTTTGAAAAGACAAATCTTCCCGAAACTGCAGGGTGACGTAGCCCAGCTTCTGGAAGAGGGAGTGGTGTATGTGCGGCGATTAGGAGCAGGCCTCAGGCTTCATGTCGTTCCCACGGCCCGGCATAATTTCCTCACTCCCTCGTGCACACATTTATAGCGACTTCTATTCCTTTCGATGTTGGCACGTGAAAAATCAACCCAGGGTCATAGAAATGAGGCCGAGGATAAGAATTGAACTAGTTTGTCCAATTACTGGACATGTTTAAATTAAATGATGTTTTATGCAGTTATATTCACAATTGACCTTTAGCTTAAACATTTGGAATATATAGCAATCTGTTTTCTATTTACGGATCTCTTGTATCAACAAAACTGGAAAGTTGAGGTGGCATTAGGAACTGAGTGTCTACGTGCGGTTCTTCACGTAGACTTAAATACAGACTGTGAGGAAGTTCACACCATTTGCCATCATTGATTCTAGGGTTTCGGGTTCTGGCAGTGGGGTGACTACTGTGCAAAAGGCATAAAGCGACCCTCGGGTGACAGAGCTGTCCTTCATCTTAGTGGCTGTGGTGGCCACACAGGTGTGTGCATTTGTGTGGTTATTCACCTTTACACTTAAAATGGGAACACTTTGCCATCCCAAAGCTCACTCTGTAGACCAGGCTGGCCTCGAACTCACAGAGATCCACCTATCTCTCTGCCTCCTGAGTGCTGGGATTAAAGGAATGCACCACCAACCAACCATCCTGCCTGCTCTCCAACCTATCACCTTAAGGCTTTATACGCCCAAAATGTCGCTTAGACATTAATATTCTCTACAGGAGGGAGTTTGAACATGGTGTGATCAGCAAGCGAGTTCAAAAGGCGGTATTGGTGACCAAGAGACTCAAAAGATGAGTTTTGGGTTACTTTAAGTTCTGGAAAGAACATAGGAAGGTAAATAACGAGAGAGGGAGACACAGAAAGGGAGGGGGAGTGAGGGAAAGAAAAATAGAGATAAAGAGACACAGAAGAAGAGATGGCGAAATGGGAGAGAAAGGGGGCTGGGGGAGGTAGTGAGGGGAGAGGCGAAGAGATAGAAGAGGCGAAGAGAAGAAAGCAAAGGAGAGGAGAGGAGAGAAGAGGGGAGGGCAGGGGAGTGGATAGTGGAGGAAAGAGGAGAGGAGAGGAGAGGAGAGAGGAGGGGAGAGAAGAACAAAGGAGAAGAGAACTGAATTCAAGCCAATGATGTTTCTGTCCTGCTCGAAAGAACAAACTCTGAGTCTGTGTCTGAAAGCCCGTTTCCCGGGGTCTCTATCCCACTTGGGCGACATGAAATGTTTTGCCCGTTTCCTTAATGTAACATTGGCAACGGACACTTGCTCCGTTCTGAACAAAACCTGTAAACTCCTGCCTCGCTCTTGCAAACTGAATTTGCCAGAAGTGGGAACCAAAACCTGTTCACCCTCTCAAGACAACTCTGACGAGATCAGAGAGGACTTCTCCCTGTGACTCGGGCGCTCTTCGTTTAGCGGAGAGGGAAAAGCCTGATTCACGGATCATAAAGTCCCGCAGATGAACCAGGACACACTTCGGCCCTTTGTGTTTTTACTTCCAGTTGGCACTTCTTCTTGCCTCGCAGCTTTGAAATGAGTGAATAAAATGCCTCTGGATACAAAGCGCTGAGACTGGGATTCTCTGGGGACTCACAGTACTGGGAGAAATCTCTGTGCTGGTGTAGCTACAGCTGTTGTTCCTCTCTGTTCTCTAACAGGGTCGCCCGGACACAAAGGCCCAAGACGAGGCTTTCAGTGACATCACTGTTTGCTTCTAAGTCTGAAAGAGGCGATTTCTTGTAGGGACTTTCAATAATGCTTCGGTTGATTTTTTTTTTTTTAAGCACAACACTAGTGTACATTAATTGTTGCTCATACGGGGAGTTCGTTCAAGCTTCCAACGGAAAATAAATGTAGCATTTATTAAAGATTTCCAGCCCAGATCTCCACAAATGAATTACTTAACTCCCTGGTCTAGAATCTGATTAGTCATCTTCAATTCGTTTTGTGGGCATAAGAAGGGGCTTAGTTACTATTTTCAACACGATTCTAAATTTTTTTTATTGCATTCTTTTTTAAGTGTGTGTATGCGTGTGTGTGTGTGTGTGTGTGTGTGTCCACGTGTGTGCCCTGATGACAGTGGAGGTCAGAGGACAACTTGTGGAAGTCAGTGCTCTCTTACTATCCTGTGAGTCCGGTGGTTGGAACTCAGGTCAGCTGCCGGGGCCTTCATCCGCTGAGCCATCTCGTGGCCCTCGTTAAGATTCTTAATATTAAAGGGCTTACTCTGTTATTCAGGGTCTATTGATGTAAATTATAATCACATCCCTTCTGAACCTTTCTATTGTTATCATTTCTGAACGTTTTTCTTTCTTTCTCATATCAAATGGCTGGATAAGATCTCTATTTTCTAGGTACCCAAGGACTAGTTGATAAACCGAAGCTTGGGGTTTCTAACGAGCAGTGCGACCCGTTGCCTGCTGATTATCTGTAGCCAGTACAATGTACATTTCTGCATACTATTTCTTTCTTTTCTTTTTTTTTTTTAAAAAAAAAACTTGTTAGCCATGAGCTAAGTAAAAAGTCAGAAAGAAAGATGTGTTCTTAAGACACAATTTGAAAGATGCTTTCTCTTTTTGAAATATTTCACATGATAAAGATGTTTACCTCTGAGGCCTGGTGATGGCAGCTCAGTCTCTGAAGGAAGATGGAAATATGGGATCCCCAGAGCAAACTGGCTGCAGAGACAAACCATACTGACAACAATGAGCAAGCAAGTTCCTCCTTGAGAGACCCCGCTTCCTTATACAGGAAGCCTGTAGAAGAGCTTCCTGGGAAAATTCCTGGCATCACTCTCTGGCCTTCACGTGAACACACACATGCACACTTGCACATGCACACCTCATCCACACATGCATATGTATACACCACACACACACACACACACACACACACATACGTGCTCGCATGTGCACAGGTGCGTACCCAGCATGTATGCAGACATCAAAATGAAACAAGAAAAAGAGGATTTATTTCTGGCCATTACAGAGGTGGATGGCGTCAAAGGGACCCCTTAATTTTTTCAGTGGCCTTTGTTTGACATCAGCTCGAATGTGGTTGGACATCGCCTCAATTTTCTTCTGAAAAGATTGCTTCCTATCGTGTCTGTTTCTAGAACACTTGACTTGATAAAATCTCTAAGACCAGATTTCACATGGGACCAGGATCTGTGCAAGCTGGTGATTTCATGTGTTTCTGTCTTCATCTCTCAGACTCTCTGTCTCTCTCTCTTTCTTTATCTCTGTCTCCCTCTCTCCCTAATAGAAAGAAACACATAGTTTTTACAGGTCTCGAAAAAAAAAATCTATGACTAAGAGTGGCATCTGACAAGATTTTTGCTTTGATTGATGAATAACTGTCACCTTATAGAAGAATATTCTGGAAGGATGGTAAAAGAAATTGACTACAGGGGGGGTACACACTGCACTCTCTCTTCTTCAGGCTGGAACACAGAATAACAGAGTAACAACCTCTCTTCCTCCTCCTCCTCCTCCTCCTCCTCCCCCTCGTCCCCCTCCTCCTCCTCTTCCTCCTCCTCTTCTTCTCCTTCACCTTCTTCTTTTTCTCCTTTTTCTCCCTCTCCTCCTCCTTCTTAATTTTTCTTATTACTTGATAAATAATTTGATAAGTGCTTACACTGATGAGTTGACACACAGATCATAAGAATGACAGGTTTAATTCATGCTTCCATGCCGTACAAACAGTGACACATATGAACCAACCAGGCCATTTCAGCAGGTGATTGAAGGAACATGAGCACAGCCCAGCCATTGCAGAAAAAGATCTGATCATCATGTTCTGTACACCACTGCACCGTGGTTTGCTCCGCCTGCCTGCCTTGTGCTCGGCCCTAACTCTCCACTGATAATCTGTGCACTGTGTCAGCAAACGCAGACACACACACAACACACTGGATATTAACTTGCCTGTCTGCTGCTGGGTGAAGAGATAAGCTGTGGGAGATCAAGAATCCTCTGGGGACCTTAGGAAGTTAGCCTAGGTCAACCACGTCTTCGTTATTTCCCACGTCTTAGCAGGCAGCTACTTTGGGCAATTGTACCCAAGGATGTTTGCAAGCATTCCAAGCTGAATGTTACGTTCTTCTGGTTTAACACCTCTGTACAGGGCCATCTTCTGATTGCAGGTTTTACAGAGACTTAGGGCCTGTAAGATGGCTCAGCAGGAAAAGGTACTTGCTGTCATGACTGACACCTGGAGTTCTATTCCCAGGACCCATGTGGTGGAAAGAGAGAACCAACTCCTCCACGTTGTCCTCGGGCCTCCACATGTATGACAACATTTATACACACAAACAAAAATAGATAAAAAAATAAATGTAGAAAAAAATCAATAAAAAGAATTTTAGACATTATACCCAGAGACTAAGCTTTCACCTAAAGTTTTCAGACTAATTATTTTTTGTTCTAACCTTCTGCGGGAGGGTCAAAGATAATTTTTCAGGATTTTGCCTCAATCATGATAGCCCCTTTATACCAAAAGGTACTAAACTGTTATTGCCAAGTTTTTTGAATACCTAGAATTTAAGCTTCCCAAAGCTGTCTGTACATCATAATCAGCTGACTTACCAGTTAAAGAACATCAGACCTCACCATAACTGCCATCCAAAGACTCGCATCAACAATGAGGTAGAAAAGAGAGAAATTTGAAATAAATAAAACCAGCAGATAGTACCTATTATAAATTTCCTTATAATGCCTATTAGTCTCATTTGGATTCTATCATTTCAACTTTAAATAATATTACTAATTGTAAAAGTATTGTTATTCATGGGACTTCAAGAAAGAATGAGATCTAATCTTCAAGATGCAAGCCTGGACCTAAAGGGTTTCAGCCTCTTAGACTGAACTAAACTCCGACTAGCTGCCTTTTCCACAGCCTCTTCTTTGTGTGCCTGCTTCTTAAACTTGCTGCTTCTGACTCTCATGGTGGGGGTGAATATGATCATATTTCACATGTGTGGAATTCTCAAGAATAAAAATCAATTATGATAAAATCAGTTCCACTGCTCTCTGCCATTCATCCAGTCCCAACTCCCTTCCATCCATATTTTCTTCCTAGTTATGTAGGATCGTGGGCCTACATCTACAGGTATGCATCGTTGCATTCGTATAAAGCTATGTTGAAGGGTACCATTTGTTATGTGACCCTAGTTTTTCTTTCGCTGCCCAGACTTGTTTCCTCCCAAAGTTAGGAGCCGTTTTTGTCTTAATTCCTTTAAAGAAAGAAAGAAAAATTGCTAATCCTTGTGTTCTTTATTAAAGGTTGGAGTGTAGCATTCTTTAAGAGCGGTGTCTTGGGTGGTTCTGGTTGCTATAACAACACAAAAAAGCATAGGCAAGGTGGCTTAAATGGCAAATATTTATTTCTCACAAACCTAGATGCTAGAGGACTGTTATCTGCTGGCAGCACGGTTGAGTTATAAGGAAATCCTCCCTTGGTGTGGAAATGTCTGCCTGTTCAGTCATGATTAGGGAGGCAGGAATGGAGACAGAGAAAAAGAGGCTTTGCAGTCTTCTCTCTATCAGCATCTCATCCTGAGGGCCCCACCCTGGTCCCCTAAAACCATCTCCTTAGAGGCCTGGTCTCTGGATGCTCCCTATGATGGAGACTGAGGTTTCACTGTGTGAATTGGAGGTGGTACCACAAATGTCCACTGCATAGTGACTGCGTTAGAAAACAGAAAAGATGTCTTATAGGGTGGAGATTGGGAGACTTAGCATAGTATTGGAAAAGGAAGAAGGATAATCAGAAAGATTAGTCAGTTTATCGGTTGTGTTTAAAGAACTGAGTCCTCATCTTTAAGCTGACCAGGGGGCATTGAATGGCTGTCAGTAAGGACTGCTGGGTAAGGAAGGGTTTATTGTGTGAGAATAAACACCGGAAGAGTTGTGAGAAACTCTTTTTTTTCAGGACCATATTTCTTCAAGTCAAGCAAAGTGTAGGGCCCATCTGCACAAGAGTAAGGTAACTTGCGTGCGTCCTGCTGAACATAATGACGTCTGCGTGCCGGCACTGGCCAGAATCAAAGTCAGGTTTGTTTGATGCAGGTATTAGCTAAAACCCCCAATCAGCAAAACAGTTGCAGGCATTTTTCTCTATCGGGTGACAGGTGGGTTTTTCATTCTGGTAATGGAAGATTTACAAGCTTCAAAAGACATCAGTGGCTACGCTCAGAGTTTTTACTTTGGTGACATAGAGCCATACCCCACATCAGAGAAGGAAGCCATGGGGAAGGCAGAAAGAAACAGGGAACTGTGTGTAACGCCCTTGATTAAGTGACATGTCTGATCCCTTCGATGGAAAGCCGAATCACTCATCTTGGGTGTGAGAGCTTTGCAGTAACATAGGCTAGGAGCCAGGGGATGTAAATCAACACTTTGGCAAGGAACCAGACTGATAGGGAACAAAAACCTGGTGATAATTCATAGGTAGCGGAGTGGTAGCATAACCCGCGATGACTTTATGGTATTCTGGAGGCAGAACAGGGCTCAGATCTGTTCCTAAACACCGTGTCGTATCTGCAAAGGTGAGGCGATCATTATAAATCAGGGCGAAGCCGAGAAGAAAGGAGCTGTGGTTGGAGACAGATGCTCTAATTAGCAAGATATCCATTTCCAAATTATTATGTTTTCAAATAAATCCTGACATGCAATTTTGGAGTACTGGAAAATAATACCAAGCCAACCCGAGTGGAAACAGGAAGTAAATCTTGGCAGACTTGTACACCCTCAGCACATTGCTGATAATTCATTACGTTGCTGAGGAGGGGGTGACGAACATAACAATTTTTAGATCCAGCCTTTAACTCACGGTGGTTTTTCTCAAACTCAAGAGTTACAAGTTGAAATTGGCCATATCAGAAGAAGAAGAAAAACAAAGCAAAAACAAAAAGCAAACAACAACAACAACAAAACACTCCTGTAATTACTAACGCAGGTAGTTCAACCAGGTAGTTTAAATTGCTCTGTAAGCATCTTCCTGTTGCTTACTTAATTTTACTCTCCGTATATGGGATGCATTATTACACATTCTAGAAAAAAAAAATCTATATTGTTCCTGCATGCAGGCATAAAATTCTGCTTTCTTTTTCAGTAAGTCCATTCATTTTATCCATTTGAGAGTAATGTAAAATCCAGAAAAAATATTAACCCTATTCACCATCTCTCCAACTCCCGATATAAAGAAGCCAGTTTTTCATGGACAAACGCAGAGTGTGAGTCACACTTGGCCTAGGGCAGAGCTCAGTTGCTCCCTACTAATGCAGTTTTGCTATGCGCTTTGGTGGAAGTTGAACCTGCATTTTATAATTTTAATTTTATTTTATGTGTACGGGTGTCTTGTCTGCATCTCTCTTTGTACAATATTTCTGTGCCATGCCCATCGAGGCCAGAAGAAGACGTAAGACCTCTAAGATCAGAGTTTCAGACCTCTGTGAGTCACGCTGGGGGTGCTGGGAATTGAACTGGGGTCCTCTGGTAAAGAAGCCAATGCCCTTAACTGCTGAGCTGTCTCTCCAGCCTTAATACCCGCAGTTTAAATTGACTAGCTGGGGACACCGGTGCCTTGCCATTTGGGTATCATTGGCTTAGTGGTCATGTGAGGCTTTTTTTCTCTAGCATTCTCTAGCATTACAAGCTTAAGGATCAGATCATTTAAAGCTAGAACATCTGGGTAGACTATGTTGAACACATGTTGGCAGAAACTGTGGGTATCAAGCCACGGTTTGGGTATCAAACGAGGGAAGGGTGGAAAATGGCTGTTTGTAAGCCGTCATTTCTGCCAGCCCCTTCGCTTGTCACTGGAAATGAGACGACAGTCCCCTTGAACAGCTGGTGACAAATCTTAGAAATTCTTACAAGCATGTTCAGCGCCATTTGAAGCTTGTCTGTTGGAGTTCAGTTTATGCAGCCACTGCCAGCATGACAAGGGTAGTGATTTTTATGCTCAGAAATACTCTGAACACTTTAGAAGTAGCATCTCAATTAGTCTTTATAACACTTCTCTGAGGTAGGTGCTGCTCATCTCCCCGTTTTGGAGGAGGGCACCACCTAGAGAAAAGAAGACATTGCTCTAATGTTTAACTATTGGGTAACAGAACTGGAATGTGCACACTGAACGCTGCCTTCAGAATCCACATTTTTGAACAGGATGCCATTCTGTCTCGAGGTTTGGAGCATATTATACAGCATGAGACAGAAAACCTTTTACCTATAAAACTAGACAGTAAATACTTGAGGTTTTGTGGACTGTAGACTGTGTATATCACTATACTGTGAAAACCAATGCACAAATAGATGGCCCGTGTCCCAATAAAACTTTATTTATAAAATAGACAACAACAGGCTGTTCTGTAGTATTTTGAAAATGTCTGCCCCCATGGTAATGTAAAACAAAACACAAAACAAAAACAAAAACAAAACACTATGCATTTATTTTTTTTCACATAAGACCTTCATGAACAAAGATTTTTTTTTTTTTTTCTAGAAAAAAAATATTTTGGACTTGGAGAACGTAACTCCCTTGGATGAAGATTTTGCCTATGGATTAACTTCCTTTCAGTCTTCCTTCTTTAATGGCATGTGTCCAAACCAGATAAAGTCATCGATCTTGAGGGTCACACTCCTGAGTGTGCTGTTCTTGTTTTGCTTTGTTTTTGCTTGGTGCAAGTTTATGCCAATTGAACATGGATGGAAAATATTTGCATCTCATTTTATCAAAATGAAGGGACCTCTGCAGTCCAAACGTCTTCAGACAGTCTGCTAATGAGTGACTAGCGGACAATTAATATTAATTAATTAATATTAATAGTGGCTGCCGTAAGTGAGAGAACTCATAAGATTGAGCGAGGAGACAGACAACTGAAAGTTTTGTAAACTTCAGAGGGAAAAAAATACTGACTCTTGTTGGTCGGACTGACAAGTGATTTTATATATATATATATACATATATATATATATATATATATGTATGTATGTATATATGTATATATGTATATGTGTGTGTGTGTTTCTATCTATCATCTATCTATTTATATATTTGTCTATCTATATTACTTGGTGGCAATTATTCTCAAAGCTTGTGTGTATATAGGCAGGAAAAGCTAAGGCCAGCTGAGCATGGTTCTCATGTAGAGAAGCCCTGGGGTAATATTTCAATGGTTCCCATCAAAGTTCTTTTGTTCTAGTCGTTGTGGAACATTCTGGAACTGTAAAAGGCTTGAGCACAGTGTGATGAGACATGAAAGAATGGATAATGGCTTTATATTTCAGTACCTCCCAGTGGTTTGCTTGCTTGCTATTTTATTGAAAGTGCTTAGAATACACATATATATATATGCATGTATATGTATATGTATATATACATATACATATATATGTGTGTGTCTGTGTGTGTGTCTTTGTTTTCTTTGTGTTTTTGGATATAAAATATAAGATGAGAGCCATACATTTAGGCAATCCTGAAGAACCTGAGATATCTTGCCAGGAGAGGGTTGGGAGCCTACTTTCTCTCCTGAGCTTGCAGTAGATTTCTTTCTGGAAAGCATGGCGTGTGTGTATGTCATCATGGACTGTCCCAGTGCTGAAGGCCACTATTGACTCCAAGAGGACTAATGCCCCTATCTGGGAAAGAAGCCAACAAGTTTGCACACAGCCTCCCCTGCTGTCTGTTCAAGAGGCTCCTAACTCACAACTTGGGAACAACCTACATGATTCTTATTTTCGTTTACTTTTTGAGAGGAGTTTAGATTAGTGAGGCAGAAACATTTGGGGTCATGGAGCACAGATGCCCACCATTGCTCAAAGGTCAACTGAAATGCTTCTGATTATCGATATTACAAACGTCCTCTTGAAGCACAAGGATTATTGAGGTGAACACAGTAAGGCTGTGAGTTACTTCATTTATTTCAGGTCTCCACAAAGTACGTGTTGTTATTTCCTACACGTTTGGAGTTCAAGGTACTGGGTAGAAGTACACATCATCAGTTCAGAGGACTGTGTAGCTTGGTGGGAACTGAGCCTCGTTAATTCAGAACCAGAATGAGGAAGGGATCCTCACAAGGAGCTTAGATGACACTACTGAAGAAGGAACTCAACAGATCACAGAGAAAGACATGTTTTCAGAAGAAGCATCAAAGCTATTGTTAACGCCCCTTCCTGAACCCTCCGGGCCACGCTATTGAAAAGAACAGCGTCTGTCCTTTTCTTGTTTGTTGTCCTGTAACCTGTTGGAATTTAACTCCATTTTCTTTGCATTTTCTTTTTTTGGTTTTAAGTTTGTTTGCTTATCTCTGTTCTACTTTGTTCACTTCTGTGAGTGTCTGCCAGCATTTCCTATGGGCATCAGAAACCCAAATCCCAAGAGTCCTGATGGCCCATATTGAACTGACGATACGCTGTAGTGACTACAGGCTCATATAAATACTTCACAAGCACCTTCTCATCTAACCCTTATGTGACTCAATGCGGGAGGTACCTAACGTTAGAATATCAGGAAAGTGATGGAGACCTCTGTGGGTTTTTCATCCCGTCCATCAATCCTGTCCTATCCCTTATTCTGAAGCTCCATTGCCTGCGATTTCAGAGTGACTTCCTTTCTAAGTCCCTCACAAAGTGATAGTTTCTGCGATTTGCTCAAGTGTGTGTGTGTGTGTTTAACTTACTGTATAACATGTGATTTTATTCAATACACACATACTCAAGCCCAGAGGGATTTTTTCTCTCTCTTTGTCAGTGGGCTTTTATTGTTGGACAAATCCCTGATAATACCAGCAGTAACGCTGAGTGAAGGTGACTTTCATATCCCAGCGGAAAAAAGGAACCAAGTAATCTGGGCTTCCCAGAAAGAAGAACGTCTAGAAAGAGAGGGAGTTGGATCTACTGAGGATGTATTTATTGGATTTCTGGTCTATTTGTTTTCCCAATATGATAGAGAATAGAAGTGAAATTCGAGACCCAGTTTTCCCCGTAAGAAATATACAATTTTTACTGAGGAGTGGGATCTACACTTGCCTGTGGATATAAGGGTAAATATTAGAATACAGTGAAGGATTATGCTGGCTTAATAAGATGGTGTTGTAGCTTTTCCTTCAAGATCTATGACTTCACTAGTCCCAGGTAGTTGGCTCGGTTTCCCCCTTTTTGAGTGGGCCTCAGATCAATGAGAGAGTTGTTGGTTTCTGCCAGCGTACGTGTGCCACTATTTGCTCCCCCTTAGGAAAGCCTTCCATGGAGGTTGTCCACGTGCCCTTGGAGATCTGGCAGGAAGCTCTTGACTTATACACTAAGTCAGTTTGCTAGTAAATGGATTTATAAGAAACTACAGTATTCAGATTGATAAACGTGTGCTCCAGGTCAGTACGCAGTGAACAGGTGCCTGGGGAAAATCTCCATGACTAACAGCAGATGTTCAACGTGCTGCTACATTAGCCTAAAATAAACATGGAACATGGGAGCTACTAAACTGGACCAGGACTGTAAACTGGGGGGGGGGGGGGGACAGCTTTGGTTTAGAGGGAGATGAAGAAGTTCAAGTACAGGAAGTAGAATTATTAACTGAATCTTGTATATAATATAAGTATATGGGGCTGGAGAGAGAGATGGTTTAGTAGTTAAGAGCACTGGCTGATCTTCGAGAGGACTCTGGTTCAATTCCCAGCACCCACATGGCGGCTTACAACTGTCTGTAACTCCGGTTCCAGGAGATCTGACACCCTCACATAGACATACATGCAGGCTGGGCAATGGTGGTGCACTCCCTTAATCCCAGCACTCAGCAGGCAGAGGCAGGGCGGATCTCTGTGAGTTCGAGGCCAGCCTGGGCTACAGAGTGAGTTCCAGGACAGCCAGAGTTACAACAGAGAAACCCTGTCTCAAAAAAAACCAAAACAAAACAAAACAAAAATGAATAAATGTATGATAAGCATTCGCTTTGACAATTGAATGTCAAGGTTGCTTATCAGAAGCCACGCCCCCTCTCCTGCTCCCACTCTTCAGTAGAAGTCTTTTCCTTCAGAAGTGTGAAAGACCACTTATTTATTTTTAATTGTTCTTAAGAGCAAGGCTTATGCAAGGGATTGCTTTCCTTTCTTGCTTTGCTGTTCCAGGCTGCTCTTTGCTCCAACATACATCATTTGCTCTCTCTTCCTTTCTTACCCGTGAGGACCATGACTTGGAAGACTTACACATCTATGCCTTATGGGTAAAAGAACGGAAGAGGAGCAATAATTGTCTTTAACTGTCTCTGTAAACAGTCCAGAAACATGAGACTTGGCCAGAGGATGCCTCACACAGGGAGATCATGTCAAGACTCGGGGTACAAAAGGAGATTTGGGGGTATCACATAAAGGGAGTTTAAAGGGGAATTTTATTTTTAAGAGCTAATGATTAGTATTTCTTCAAGATTTAAATTACTTTCCCCCCCCCACACTGAAAACGCACTAGTTATAGGCAAAGCCAAGAATCTTTAAAAGGCATGAGTCTAAGAGATAAACACCCTCCCATTGGAAAAGTGTGGGCGATGTTTGCCAAAAAGATACTGAGAATCATGTTTCTGTTATCCCGGGATGAGGGGAAGCCCCTGGCATGGGCTTGCTGCTCAAGAGCCAATCTTTCTGTCTTCCTAATGTGGGAATCTGGAATGACAGTTTCGGGAAGAATTTAATGGGTTGGGTGGTTGTTCATGTTTGGACAGGACAAGAGGCAACACCTTTGACCACGGGTTTCTAAATCCTCTGCAGCAGGGCTGTAGAGATTTAATCGCTCAAGTTGGCTGGAGAACAGATGGAAAAGCAGGCAGATGGTGATAGCCCGCGTAGGACCACAGACCCGATCACTTGCTGCAGACTTCTGTCTACTACTCACTTGCAGACACTCGCACCGCACCGTGGGAAGGATCAAGACGGTGATAGAGAATACGTGCAAAGACTCTGTCTGGTTTCTAGCGGTGTTGCAAGGAATAGTGATCCCGTGCCTTACTGAAGAGAGCCGAGGGGCTGGAGAGATTGCTTAATACTTAAAAGCACATGCTGTTCTTGCGTAGGGACCCATGTTCAGTTCCCAGCACCCACTTGGCAACACGCAACTGTTACTCTTGGACAACGTATTGTACTACGAGAGGATTTAGTGCCCTCTTCTGACCTATCTGGGTACTGCATGCACATGGCTCACAGACACATGCAGGCAGCACGCTCAAACACATGAAGTAAAAATACTTAAGGTTTTTTTTTTTTTTTTAAATAAAAATAATTAAGTGGTAAAAGACAGAACAAAAAATAAATTCAACTTTCATTTACATCGTGAAAAGTAAAAATGATGCTAACTCTATTTGTTTTTTTAAAATTTTATTGGTTTCTTTGAGAATATCTTACAATATATTTTGATTATATTTACCTCCATTCCAACTCCTCCCGCACCCACACTTCCTTCCCTACCTAACCAGTTTGTGTACTACTTATTTTTTATGCATGTATGTACATATGTATGTATGTATGTATTATATGTATTTCTTTATGCCCATCCAGTTGAATTTGTGTTGTCCATGTATTCTTGGATATGTGGTCATCTATGAGAGCATGGTTAATTTATCAAAGGCTCTTAAGAAAACACAGACTCTTCCTCTCCCAGAAGATATCAATTGCCAATATATCTCCAGCTAAGACTGGGGCTTTGTGTGTATCTTTCCTGCCTTTGTTGGGATTTGGTCTGGCTTGTTCTTTTGAGCTGATTTGTGTGTGTGTGTGTGTGTGTGTGTGTGTGTGTGTGTGTGTGTGTGTGTGTGTGTGTATCTCATTATAACAAATACTTTAGAAAGGATCAGAAAATTCAGGGCTAAGCAAATTAATGTTAAGAATCTCTTAATGTTGCAATTTAAATTTGGCAGTCAACTGTTCTTGAATAGTTGGAGCCTTTGTTAGTGTGGGAAGGGAAACGGTATTCTGAGGGGTTGAGGAAGGCATCCCCAGTTACTTCAGAGCACTTCTGCTTCTAATCAGGAATATTAGGATTGAGTTAATTTTTACTAAGAACAAAATGTAAAACAGCAACCACAGAAGTCATGGGTGTTACAATGTAAATTTAAGTTGTTCCCTCTTTGTTGGACAGAGGAACAAGTAGAAATGGGTTATGGCAGGGAAGTTTATTTTTAGTTATGTTTGAAATTGTTGTATGCGCTGTTGGGTGAGGAGCTATCCTAGGTCTCGGAGTTTTGTATTGTCTGCAGGTGTCGGGTTTGTGTGGGGGATGTTAATTGGTAATGATCTGCACGTGCTATCAGTAGAACACCTGAGGCGTTCTGAGTCAATTAAACACCCAGAGCTCAGATGCTCAGGGTTCCACTGTTGATTAAGTATGGCGCTGGCCGTGAAGGTGGTTCCCTCTGTTGAGAGGTCTGGCAGCATTTGCAGTTAGGAAGTATGCCTCCTTGTCGTCCTTACTGGGTTATCACAGCAGATGTACTACTACAGGGGTTCTTTGGGTATTGTAAATACTTTTTTTTTTTTAGCATATTTCATGGATTTCTGCATTTTCTGAGAATACTGGAAGCTAAGGGAACTTGAGACTCTATTCAGAAGAGACAGCAGAAGGCCTGAGCACACTGGACCCAAGCCTTATGGTTCCAGGCTGACAGAGGAAGAATTCCAGGTTGGAAACTGGAACTGAGAAAAAA